>LZPO01108083.1:14181-35191 GCA_001675575.1 Neotoma lepida | reverse complement strand
AACCCTGGGCAAACCTGAAGAGAGAGTTGTGTAATCTCAGAGGTGTTATCTCATGCACAGATTGACCTGAACGCTTCGGGGAACTGAAAATAAGCAGATCTCTATTAGGTCAAGGGGCACAGGAGATGGGATTGTAGAAGTCATCCATCACTTTATATTCTCTTACGTGCTAACAAAGCATAGCACCATAGCCAATACAGACTGAAATTCATTCGTAAGATTGAAATTATATTGGAAAAAAAGCAATTCTTTCAAGGACAGTGAAGCAGGAAAAAGAGCAGGAAGTGTTACCTTCAACTTTGGGAACTGGTAGTTTGCCTCTGATCATCAACTTGAAATACTCTGACATTTTTGAGTCACTTGAGGAATTTATAAGTACTGTACCTGTAGTAGGTTTGTATTCTGGTCCTAGGGACTCCTCGGGGGGCCTCTGATGTTCAGCAGAGCCAAAACACAGGACATGGAATCCCTGCTAAGTTCTGCTGCACTTTCCTTGCATATATGGATTTACCACATAGGCAGAAGCAGTAGTGAGTCCAAGAATTGGTTTTTGTTTTGTTTTTAGCACAAAAAAAGTANATTTTCTGTTTCAGAATTCCCCTGCCTGGTTGCCATGTACCCTCAGTCTCTTCCAACCTTCTTACTCTTCTCTGTTTTCATAGCCTTCACATTCCAGTGAGGACTGGTCAGACATGTCGTGTCCTTTATTTTCGTTTGCTGTCAGCACACAATTAGATTGGGGTTATATGTTTTTGACAAAAATACCACAGAAGTGATGAATCCTTTTTAGTGAGTTATCTCTTGATTGATTATTTGATGGTAATGTCTACAGACGCCTGCACTATAAAACAGCTGTTTTCCCTTTTATATAAAAGTGTGGCTTGGGGACAGTAGTCAGAGAATGTGCAGGTGTTCTGCTTCCCCTTAAACCTGTTTTTAAAATACAACCAAATAAACTCAGAATTTCACTAAAACCAAATTTGTTTTAATTCTAAGTATAGCTTTCTTTCTAAAGCAGATTACTATTCCATCAGACTTACTGATAAGAAAGTCCTTAGCCTTGAGATGTTGAGAATGTCACTGGACTCCGGGCCTGCAAATGTTAATAGCCGCTTTGTTAGTGGAAGTGCTATGATACCCTTTAAACCCCATTGATAGTTCATGTGGCTCATTGCTATCTGAGCTTTACCAAGCTGCCATCAGATGCAAGGAAAGGGCTGTTAGCCCACAGAATTCACAGTTACACAGTTTCTCAGTGTCAGCTTCACTTAGCTGTAGCATTAACTAAGGCTCTTTTTAAGAGGATGAGAGAGGGTGAGAAATTGGAAGGGAGGAAGATGAGATTTAACATATCATTCCCTGGTCCTACAACCTACATGAATGTACCCAGGCTGAGGCTGTATTTGAGACATATTAATTCTTGGCTAGAGGTCAGTGCATAAATAGAAAGAACTTCCAGTAGAGAGGGATGTTTCAAAGGAAATTGTAAATTATGCTACCAGCATATTTGGTAGTCATCCCTGAGGTAGAGGGTATGGTTTCCATAGTAACTTTCTAAAATTGGGTAACTTTATGTGGAAGTCAAAGGATCGGACTTCTGTGTTTATTTTGGAGATCTTGCTGTTATTAATGATCACTGCCAAAATATGTTGGTTGTATAATTATCATATTGTAGTAGAAGGTTTAAGATGGGGTGGTAGGGGAGAAAGTTTAGAACTTGTCCCTTAAAACATATATTTCTGTCTGGCAGTGGTGGCACATGCCTTCAATCTCAGCACTCAGGAGGCAGAGGCAGGTGGATCTCTTGAGTTTGAGGTCAACCTGCTCTACAGAGTGAGTTCCAGGACAACCAGGACTACACAGTTTTGTTGAAAAACAAAGCACACACACACAAAAAAAAAACCCATGTATTTCTGATAATAGCATTATATCTAAGTTTACTGGTAATAAAAAGCTTGTCTTTAATGTATGCGACCATGTGGAGAAATCATCATGGCCTTCTAAAGCCTTTTGAAATTTCTTCCTACACATATCTCAGAAAGTTCCTAGATAAAGTGAAGAGAGAATGGCATGCTAGAACACTTGACTGGAACTGTCCCTGTGTAGCTGCTTTACTTCAGGTAGAATGCCTATCCCCTGTTGGCCCTGGTTTTCATACCTAATACAATCCATAACATATGCCTTGTCTGATGGTGAGGGTTAAATACTCATTTGGAAAGGTGAAATTAAAGCACTTTGGGTCATATGTGATTTGTCAAGGATGTACATGAACTATGACTTGTGANTAAATGAAGAATTTGTGCTTTGACCATTAGGTCCACATCTCACGTAGAAACATTAAGTACAGTTAAACAAACTCACTTTGAAAATAATTTGAGAAGAGATTTCTTTTAACAAGAAACTCCCCTGAACACCGTAAAGAAATCTTAAAACAGTTTCTGCAAAAACAGTTTTCACACCTACTTCTAATCAGTGCAATCCCATTCCTAAGTGTTTAACCAAATAAAATACTGTACACAAATATTTGTGTTAGCTTTGCCTTGTAATTGTCAAGAACTAGGAACACCCAGGGTGAAAGGATAAACTAGAGTACATTCACACCACAGAATAATATGTAATAAAGAACAAACTACTAGCCCAAGCATGCTTTTAATCCCAGCACTCCAAAAGCAGAGGCAGATGGATCTCCCTTGTGAGTTCTAGGCCAAACTGTTCTACGTAGTAAGTTTGAGGCCAGCCAAGACTACACTGTGAGATTCTGTCTCTAAAAGCCAAAACAAAGCCCCACAACAACAAACTACTAAAGCATATAACACTTAAAAAAACTTAGATGCATTGTGGCAAATACAAGAAGACACTACATAGTCCATGATTCTTTTTGTGTAAACTCAGGAAAAGACAAGACTAAGGATAGAAACATGCTGGGAAGTTGGAGGAGGAAAGTTTATCACAGAGGGCATTGGGACTTAGAGGAGGGGACAATCTGATTGTTCTGTATCTTGATTACTATGATTATATAAGTACTTACTTAAAATACACAGGATCCTAACACCCACCTANGACCTGAAACTCTCTCAAACACCCACCTAACACCTGACTCTCTCCTGGCCTCTGTACACCTCCATGCAGACATGTGTACACATGTAATCAAATATGTCTTTTTTTTAAAGCACACAGAACTGTATACTACAAAATAATGAATTTTATTATATAAAAAGTCTATTTTGAATAGTCCAAAGTACAGATATTTGAAATCTTAAAATTATTTTTCAGGACAGAGTCAATAAAAACATGTAGCTAAAAATTTTCCTATGCAGATAATCATTCCATAGGTTAACTTAATAATAGTTTGATAACTTTCAAAATCTTAAGACTCATTGCGTTTCCTAGTAATTTTACTTCTTATATTTCTCCTTATTTATCAGCCAAGTTAGATGTTCTCTGTAAGAGCATTGGTCACCTCTTTCAGTGGATATGAAGACTGGGAATATTTTAGTTGAGAGATAAGAACTAAATTATTGAAAAGCTTCATTATAAGACATTGTTCTGCAGGTGGAAATGAGAAAAATGGAGTGAAAGTACAGGTAGGGACATAATTTAATTATATGGAGCTATAATGGCATCCTACGTGTCTGGTCATGTCAGTGATGTGGGCATTGGGGAAAGAATAGGAGACCTGCCTCTCCTGTGCTGCTTGCCATGTTAGAATCTGCTCATTAGTTTGAAATCTAAAGATGTGTACAAGAATAAGCATTTAGTTTTTCCTGCTCTATTCTGAATTTGGTTACTGGAGAAAGTTCCTTGGTACATTGCTGAATTAGGCAGTTAAAACTGTAACTCTTAACATTCTCCTTGAAGTTGTGCTCTATAGAATTGTAATTATAGAATATGTAATGTTGGATGCGTTCAGATAAACTCAGCCTACCTTTTATTGTGTNAGGTCATCAGTCCTGGTATTATCTCTTGTCACCTAACTTCCCTACGCTGACTCCCATAGGAACTTCCTTTTCAGACCATCAGGCTCTGCTGGGCCTCTTGGGGTTCTTCAGAATGATCTGTACAGATGTCACTTGTTCTCCCAGGTATATTTTGAGACTTAACATCCTGAAGTGAGTGTCTTGTCACCATTTAAGTTAGATCTATGCAGGTTTTCCTAGTGAGGTTGTTACCAGTGTCTAGAGAAAAGCATTTGCTTTCCGGTTATGTGAGCATCACTTTTGAGAAATTGAGTTGACTACTGATATCTAAAAAGTGTGTGTGCACGTGTGTATGTGCATGTGTACATATCTTCATTTACCTCTTATTTCATTGCCTCATTCATTGGTAGCAGAATACTTCGTATAGTCCTTCCTCTCCTTGCTGATTCTGTTCATTAGTGCATTCACCCATTTATTACTTGGTACATTCATAAATCTGTACCAGGCCTTTTGGGCCACCAACCAGCTACCAAATCATACTAGTTATNAACGCTCAGCCTAGCTTAGGCTCGTTTCTGACTAGCTCTTTTAACTTAAATTAACTTGTTTCTCTTTATCTACCTTTTGCCTCGGGGCTTTATACTTTTCTTTCTTTCTGTATATCTTACTTTCACTGCTTCTCGTGCCTGGTAGGCTGGCAGCTGGCTGGCTTCTTGCCCCAGGCATGTCCCTCATTCTCCCCTCCTTCTNANGTTCCTCTCTTCTCTCTCAAGCCTAGATTTTTCCTCCTATTTATTCTCTCTTGCCTTAGGCAGGNAAGGCGAAACAAATGCAACACATCTTTACATAATTAAATAAATGCAGCATAAACAAATGTCACACATCTTTGCCCAGTTAAAATAATATTCCACAACATGAATCCAAAACTATTCAAAGCTAGGGGTGTAGCTCAATGGTAAAATGCTTGCCTCCCATGTAGAAAGTTGTGGGTTTGACCCCCAACATACCCTACCCCNTTGTTTTGACATTATGAACTTGGGGTTGGACTTCATGTGGTGGCGCTCTTTTCTAGACTTTAGAGTCAGTGAAGTACATCCCCCCACCCTCTTTTGAGATAGGATCTTATATAGACCTGGCTAGCCTCAATCTCACAGAATTCCACTACCTTTGCCTGCAAGTACTGGGGTTAAAAGCATATACCACCACACCTGACAAAGTCTCCATTTTGTATCGTAACTTAAGAATTTGGAGGGTAAGCTAAATAAATCAGTATAGTGTGGTGGATACATGGGAACGGGGTAGAGAAAAAGGGAATGTGAATGCCTCCGTGACCGTGAGGGCTCTCCCTCACAGTCAGTCGTGGAGCCCATGTGACCGTGAGGGCTCTCCCTCAGTCAGTCGTGGAGCCCACGCATCCTCAGCAGTACCAATTTCATGATCTTGTCCACTGTGCTCTTTAACTCCCCGACCCCCTTTCTTTATCTCTTTGCTCTTTTGGTCTTTGACTTTAATTGTTTTATTATTTTGTATTTGTGTGTGTGTGTGTGCAGTGCCTGCAGATGAGAAAAGGTGTTGAAACCCCTAGAGCTGGCGTTAGAGGCAGTTTTGAGTCACCTGTTAGGGTTCTGGCAGCTCAACTTGGGTCTATTAGAAAAGCAGAAAGTCCCTTTAGCTGTGGAGCCTTTCTCTAACCCTATCTTTTGTTATTTTTGAGGCAGGGTCTCATGTACCATGCTAGCCTAGAACTCATTATNTGACTGAGTATGATTTTAAACTCCTNATCCTTCTGCCTCCAGCTCCCAAGTGCTAGGTAGACAGGTATTTGCCCCAGCACCTGGCCTACTGTGTTCTGAAGATGCATAGTCTGTTACGGATTTACTTTCCCACCTGATCCCATTTCTTCCATATTCAGAAGGCCTGAAACATGAATTTGCTCTTTTTATAAAATGGCAGATGGGAAAGAAAACTGGTATTGGATTTTGAAAAATTAACCTGAAAATTATTGGACAAGTGACAGGGTGGAGAGATAAGAGCTGGGGGTTTCTGAAGGTGAAATCAATGACCTTTTGTAGTTAATTCTTTACCTGCTAAAAAGCTGAAGCAAGCAGTAGGGCCACTACTGGGGAAAGAATGTGTATTGCTATAGTGGCAAAGTATTTTTTTTCCCCTTTATTGAACCTTACTGTCTTAAGTCAGTGTTCTATTGCTGTGAAAAGACACTACGACCAAGGCAACTCTTACAAGAGAAAGCATTTACAGTTTCAGGGGTTTAGTCCATTATCATCATGGCAGGGAGCATGATGGCATGTGCAGACATGGTGCTGGAGAAGTAGCTGAGAGTTCTACATCCAGATCCTCAGGCAGCAGGAAGAGAGGAACACTGGGCCTGGCTTGGGCTTTTGAAACCTAAAAGCCCACCCCCCAGTGACACACTTCTTCCAACAAGGCCACACCTCCTAATCCTTTTCAAGTAGTGTCCCTCCCTGATGACCAAGCATTCAAATTTATGAGCCTGTGGGGGCCAGTCTCATTTAAACCACCACTCTTACTTAGCTGAACCTAGTTCATTTATTTTATAGTGAAAGTGGTCAGTATACAAAATAGAACTCAGTAGTAATGTGTTTTCCACCCCCTTAAAGAAATATGTAGTGAGTGTTACGATGCACACCTGTAATCCCATCACTCAAGGCTGCAGCAAAAGAATCCCAAATCAATTTGCACCACAAACCTATTCCGTATAAACCCTGCCTTTCCAAACAAAAGAACATGTAGAAAATATGCTTGATGGAACCAGAATTTATCAACTTTGCTTAAGGCCCTGTGTCTTTTCATTTAAAACAAACAAACATGAATAGGCTGGTAGCTAGCTTAGTGGTAGATTGCTTGTCTAGCATGTGAAGGACCTGGCTTCAGTTTCCAACATAACTAACTTTTTTTAAGTAGGCAATACCTCTACTAGTCACATTTGGGCTGTTTGCTTGCAAGTTTTACCAGTTGGTTTTTGAAGGGAGTTGGCTGTAACAAGTGTGGGCATGTGTATATCCTTTGTCAGACATTAGAAGTAGACTCCAAACAGTCCAGGCAAATTGAAATTTTTGAGAGATGCTGAGAGAGCAAAAAGCTGCTACATTCGGGCTGGAGAGATGGCTCAGCAGTTAAGGGCACTGGCTGCTCCTCCAGAGGTCCTGGGTTCAATTCCCAGCAACAACATGGTAGCTCACAACCATCCATAATAAGATCTCGTGCCCTCTTCTGCACCATGCATACCTGGAGGCAGAACACTGTATACATAATAAATAAATCTTTAAAAAAAAAAAAAACCAGCTGCTACATGCCATCTCGTTTCTAGACATATCCCAACTCAAGTGGCTAAGCCCTACCAGTGTCTGCTTGTTGTTGCCCTCTGCATACCTTCAGGAATGTGTTTGACCAGTTAGAGACACATATCTTCCCTAGTCCCACCAGTCAGCTCATAACAGTGTTTCTGCAGACTCAGTTATAGAGGAGCCTCATCCCTGTGTTTGAGAAGGTTCTTGTTGATTTTTTTTTTGTCTTTTTAAAATTTCTTTTATGTGTATGAGTGTTTTGCCTACATGTAAGTTTATGTACCATGTACATCTCTGGTGCCCACAGAGGCCAGAAGAGGGCATCCTTTCCTCTGTGATTGGAGTTACTGATAGTTGTCAGCCATCATGTGGATGGTAGGAATTGAACCCAGGTACTCTGGAAGAACAGTACATGCTCTTAACCTAGGAGCCATCCTGTAGGTGGTTTTTTTCTGCATTTAATTATAAATTATAAATTATAAATGCTCAGCTGATAGCTTAGGCTTGTTACTAACTAGCTCTTTCTTACAACTTAAGTTAACCCATGTTTCTTATCTGTGCTCTACCATGTGGCAGTGCCTCTTTTCAGCAGGCATATTCATCTGCGTCCTCTGCATTCAGTTTACAGTTGCTGTATGTGATTGGCGACTCAGCCCTTCCCTTCTTACCTGCACTTTCTTTTTGCCTGCAGATCCTGCCTAACCTCTACATGCCTAGCTATTGGCCATTTAGCCCTTTATTAAACCAGTGAGAGCTACAAATATTGATAGTGCACAAAAAGACTGTTCCACAGCACCATCCCTCCAACCCCTTGAGTTTTTTATGAATGATGAAATCACTGTAATCTAGGGAACCAACCCAATTTTTCTAACTCAGCCATTGCATTGTGTGTCCTTTTAAACTGTATTTCTTTTGCTGGGGAGATAGCTCAGTGGGTGAAATCCTTATGCCTGGCTCTCATCTCCTGTTTTACGTTGCAGTGGCTTCCCACTTCTGGCTCCTCCTCCCCATACCATCTGCCACATCACACCCAGCACCTTTGGGATTAACTTGTCCTGGATCTGAGGTCATGTGTCATCTCACTTTTGCCTTTCAAACTCCATTTCTTTGTCATGTGCTATTGTCTCTGCCTGAAACTACCTGCTGGGAGCCCCCTTTTCCCACCCCATTTAGCCCCTAGACTTATTTCCACACCTAGAACAAGTTTGGTTTTGTTTGTTTTTTGTTTTTTTTGTTTTTTTATCCTATAGCCTTTCTTCACTCTTCCAAGCAGATTTTTTTTCTCTTTTCTAGTCTTCTTAAAAGTCAGTAAAGGGACTGGCAGTGTGGCTCAGTGCAGAGCCTTCACATCTAATGCTCAGCTACTAGGTTTGATCCCAGCACCATTAAAGGAAAACAAGACCACTGCCAACAGCATTATCACAGGGCACTCTGTAAGCTGAGGCAGCGTCTGTCTTGTTCTCTTGGTGGATCCAGGCCCTCTGTGTGTGGGGAGGGGGAGGTCNAGGTCATCAGTCCTGGTATTATCTCTTGTCACCTAACTTCCCTACGCTGACTCCCATAGGAACTTCCTTTTCAGACCATCAGGCTCTGCTGGGCCTCTTGGGGTTCTTCAGAATGATCTGTACAGATGTCACTTGTTCTCCCAGGTATATTTTGAGACTTAACATCCTGAAGTGAGTGTCTTGTCACCATTTAAGTTAGATCTATGCAGGTTTTCCTAGTGAGGTTGTTACCAGTGTCTAGAGAAAAGCATTTGCTTTCCGGTTATGTGAGCATCACTTTTGAGAAATTGAGTTGACTACTGATATCTAAAAAGTGTGTGTGCACGTGTGTATGTGCATGTGTACATATCTTCATTTACCTCTTATTTCATTGCCTCATTCATTGGTAGCAGAATACTTCGTATAGTCCTTCCTCTCCTTGCTGATTCTGTTCATTAGTGCATTCACCCATTTATTACTTGGTACATTCATAAATCTGTACCAGGCCTTTTGGGCCACCAACCAGCTACCAAATCATACTAGTTATNAACGCTCAGCCTAGCTTAGGCTCGTTTCTGACTAGCTCTTTTAACTTAAATTAACTTGTTTCTCTTTATCTACCTTTTGCCTCGGGGCTTTATACTTTTCTTTCTTTCTGTATATCTTACTTTCACTGCTTCTCGTGCCTGGTAGGCTGGCAGCTGGCTGGCTTCTTGCCCCAGGCATGTCCCTCATTCTCCCCTCCTTCTNANGTTCCTCTCTTCTCTCTCAAGCCTAGATTTTTCCTCCTATTTATTCTCTCTTGCCTTAGGCAGGNAAGGCGAAACAAATGCAACACATCTTTACATAATTAAATAAATGCAGCATAAACAAATGTCACACATCTTTGCCCAGTTAAAATAATATTCCACAACATGAATCCAAAACTATTCAAAGCTAGGGGTGTAGCTCAATGGTAAAATGCTTGCCTCCCATGTAGAAAGTTGTGGGTTTGACCCCCAACATACCCTACCCCNTTGTTTTGACATTATGAACTTGGGGTTGGACTTCATGTGGTGGCGCTCTTTTCTAGACTTTAGAGTCAGTGAAGTACATCCCCCCACCCTCTTTTGAGATAGGATCTTATATAGACCTGGCTAGCCTCAATCTCACAGAATTCCACTACCTTTGCCTGCAAGTACTGGGGTTAAAAGCATATACCACCACACCTGACAAAGTCTCCATTTTGTATCGTAACTTAAGAATTTGGAGGGTAAGCTAAATAAATCAGTATAGTGTGGTGGATACATGGGAACGGGGTAGAGAAAAAGGGAATGTGAATGCCTCCGTGACCGTGAGGGCTCTCCCTCACAGTCAGTCGTGGAGCCCATGTGACCGTGAGGGCTCTCCCTCAGTCAGTCGTGGAGCCCACGCATCCTCAGCAGTACCAATTTCATGATCTTGTCCACTGTGCTCTTTAACTCCCCGACCCCCTTTCTTTATCTCTTTGCTCTTTTGGTCTTTGACTTTAATTGTTTTATTATTTTGTATTTGTGTGTGTGTGTGTGCAGTGCCTGCAGATGAGAAAAGGTGTTGAAACCCCTAGAGCTGGCGTTAGAGGCAGTTTTGAGTCACCTGTTAGGGTTCTGGCAGCTCAACTTGGGTCTATTAGAAAAGCAGAAAGTCCCTTTAGCTGTGGAGCCTTTCTCTAACCCTATCTTTTGTTATTTTTGAGGCAGGGTCTCATGTACCATGCTAGCCTAGAACTCATTATNTGACTGAGTATGATTTTAAACTCCTNATCCTTCTGCCTCCAGCTCCCAAGTGCTAGGTAGACAGGTATTTGCCCCAGCACCTGGCCTACTGTGTTCTGAAGATGCATAGTCTGTTACGGATTTACTTTCCCACCTGATCCCATTTCTTCCATATTCAGAAGGCCTGAAACATGAATTTGCTCTTTTTATAAAATGGCAGATGGGAAAGAAAACTGGTATTGGATTTTGAAAAATTAACCTGAAAATTATTGGACAAGTGACAGGGTGGAGAGATAAGAGCTGGGGGTTTCTGAAGGTGAAATCAATGACCTTTTGTAGTTAATTCTTTACCTGCTAAAAAGCTGAAGCAAGCAGTAGGGCCACTACTGGGGAAAGAATGTGTATTGCTATAGTGGCAAAGTATTTTTTTTCCCCTTTATTGAACCTTACTGTCTTAAGTCAGTGTTCTATTGCTGTGAAAAGACACTACGACCAAGGCAACTCTTACAAGAGAAAGCATTTACAGTTTCAGGGGTTTAGTCCATTATCATCATGGCAGGGAGCATGATGGCATGTGCAGACATGGTGCTGGAGAAGTAGCTGAGAGTTCTACATCCAGATCCTCAGGCAGCAGGAAGAGAGGAACACTGGGCCTGGCTTGGGCTTTTGAAACCTAAAAGCCCACCCCCCAGTGACACACTTCTTCCAACAAGGCCACACCTCCTAATCCTTTTCAAGTAGTGTCCCTCCCTGATGACCAAGCATTCAAATTTATGAGCCTGTGGGGGCCAGTCTCATTTAAACCACCACTCTTACTTAGCTGAACCTAGTTCATTTATTTTATAGTGAAAGTGGTCAGTATACAAAATAGAACTCAGTAGTAATGTGTTTTCCACCCCCTTAAAGAAATATGTAGTGAGTGTTACGATGCACACCTGTAATCCCATCACTCAAGGCTGCAGCAAAAGAATCCCAAATCAATTTGCACCACAAACCTATTCCGTATAAACCCTGCCTTTCCAAACAAAAGAACATGTAGAAAATATGCTTGATGGAACCAGAATTTATCAACTTTGCTTAAGGCCCTGTGTCTTTTCATTTAAAACAAACAAACATGAATAGGCTGGTAGCTAGCTTAGTGGTAGATTGCTTGTCTAGCATGTGAAGGACCTGGCTTCAGTTTCCAACATAACTAACTTTTTTTAAGTAGGCAATACCTCTACTAGTCACATTTGGGCTGTTTGCTTGCAAGTTTTACCAGTTGGTTTTTGAAGGGAGTTGGCTGTAACAAGTGTGGGCATGTGTATATCCTTTGTCAGACATTAGAAGTAGACTCCAAACAGTCCAGGCAAATTGAAATTTTTGAGAGATGCTGAGAGAGCAAAAAGCTGCTACATTCGGGCTGGAGAGATGGCTCAGCAGTTAAGGGCACTGGCTGCTCCTCCAGAGGTCCTGGGTTCAATTCCCAGCAACAACATGGTAGCTCACAACCATCCATAATAAGATCTCGTGCCCTCTTCTGCACCATGCATACCTGGAGGCAGAACACTGTATACATAATAAATAAATCTTTAAAAAAAAAAAAAACCAGCTGCTACATGCCATCTCGTTTCTAGACATATCCCAACTCAAGTGGCTAAGCCCTACCAGTGTCTGCTTGTTGTTGCCCTCTGCATACCTTCAGGAATGTGTTTGACCAGTTAGAGACACATATCTTCCCTAGTCCCACCAGTCAGCTCATAACAGTGTTTCTGCAGACTCAGTTATAGAGGAGCCTCATCCCTGTGTTTGAGAAGGTTCTTGTTGATTTTTTTTTTGTCTTTTTAAAATTTCTTTTATGTGTATGAGTATTTTGCCTACATGTAAGTTTATGTACCATGTACATCTCTGGTGCCCACAGAGGCCAGAAGAGGGCATCCTTTCCTCTGTGATTGGAGTTACTGATAGTTGTCAGCCATCATGTGGATGGTAGGAATTGAACCCAGGTACTCTGGAAGAACAGTACATGCTCTTAACCTAGGAGCCATCCTGTAGGTGGTTTTTTTCTGCATTTAATTATAAATTATAAATTATAAATGCTCAGCTGATAGCTTAGGCTTGTTACTAACTAGCTCTTTCTTACAACTTAAGTTAACCCATGTTTCTTATCTGTGCTCTACCATGTGGCAGTGCCTCTTTTCAGCAGGCATATTCATCTGCGTCCTCTGCATTCAGTTTACAGTTGCTGTATGTGATTGGCGACTCAGCCCTTCCCTTCTTACCTGCACTTTCTTTTTGCCTGCAGATCCTGCCTAACCTCTACATGCCTAGCTATTGGCCATTTAGCCCTTTATTAAACCAGTGAGAGCTACAAATATTGATAGTGCACAAAAAGACTGTTCCACAGCACCATCCCTCCAACCCCTTGAGTTTTTTATGAATGATGAAATCACTGTAATCTAGGGAACCAACCCAATTTTTCTAACTCAGCCATTGCATTGTGTGTCCTTTTAAACTGTATTTCTTTTGCTGGGGAGATAGCTCAGTGGGTGAAATCCTTATGCCTGGCTCTCATCTCCTGTTTTACGTTGCAGTGGCTTCCCACTTCTGGCTCCTCCTCCCCATACCATCTGCCACATCACACCCAGCACCTTTGGGATTAACTTGTCCTGGATCTGAGGTCATGTGTCATCTCACTTTTGCCTTTCAAACTCCATTTCTTTGTCATGTGCTATTGTCTCTGCCTGAAACTACCTGCTGGGAGCCCCCTTTTCCCACCCCATTTAGCCCCTAGACTTATTTCCACACCTAGAACAAGTTTGGTTTTGTTTGTTTTTTGTTTTTTTTGTTTTTTTATCCTATAGCCTTTCTTCACTCTTCCAAGCAGATTTTTTTTCTCTTTTCTAGTCTTCTTAAAAGTCAGTAAAGGGACTGGCAGTGTGGCTCAGTGCAGAGCCTTCACATCTAATGCTCAGCTACTAGGTTTGATCCCAGCACCATTAAAGGAAAACAAGACCACTGCCAACAGCATTATCACAGGGCACTCTGTAAGCTGAGGCAGCGTCTGTCTTGTTCTCTTGGTGGATCCAGGCCCTCTGTGTGTGGGGAGGGGGGGGTCTCTTTGGATCTTAAGGACTTGGCATGAAGGAGGTGCTCAGTCAGGTTTTTACTGTATAAAAATTAGCTTCTTCCAGGAACAGGTTAGTAGACCAGGTATTTGGTTAACAACTACAAATCTCATTATGTTTTCCCTAAAGAATTTACAGTTGCTGTATGTGATTGTTTCTAAGCCATACCTGCAGGGTTTACATAGAAGGACTGGTCCTGGGTAAGGCTTCTTATAGACTTCCTTTTCCATTGTGACAGAAGGGCTTGTCTTGGGAACTTTGTGTTCAGGAAGTTACTGGAAGACGTTGGGTTTAACATAGAGATGCCGTGCACAGGGAGTACATTTCCTATAGCAAAAGAGAGCCCCACTCAGACACACTGTGCTGTGCAGGCAGAACAAGAGGACATGGGAGCAGTGGACTTTACAGGTGCGGGCTATAGTTCTTGTTCAGTCTTGCTTCCAGGAGATTAAATGGCCTTGATGGACATCCGTTCTGTGGTGCTCCTTGGGGTAAGGTGGGGTGATGGTAAACTATGCTTGGATCATCCTTGTGTTATTCCTGTTCTTGTTTTATAAAGTAATGAAAACTGAAGAAACAAACTAGCATTTATTGTGGGGAAGAAAGGACAGTGCAAAGTGAGGCATTTATTTGGAGGCAGCTCCTCTCAGGAAGACATATTCTCTTTCAAGCCCTCTGTTGTCTGTGGTGCTGCTTGCTGTTGACTCAGACAGCACTCTTTCTGTACAGTTTGCCACCTTCTTCCTCCTTTGTTATCCTTACCACACCAGCTGGGTATACTGCAATCATTTTATGAAACATCTTCTTCACTCAAGTCAAGTCCCTACAAGATGGAATACCTACAGTTCAGAAGGGAAAGGTATCCCAACAGAAGTGTTAGAGCTCTGTTCCATTGGGGACAGTTTTCTTAGCTTCAGGAAAGGTTTCCCTAATGCAAGTGTAACAACTCTGTTCTAGCAGAGGATTGTTTCCCCAGTGAGGTTGTCACAGAACTGCTCCCCTCTGCTGCAGAGAAATGATACAGCACTGCTCATCTTCCCTGGAGTGTAATACTTTGCTCCAGCAAGGGAAAGTTTCCCCAGCCAAAGTGTTACAGTTCTGCCCTGCTCCTGCTCAGCTCAGTTATAGCTCTGTTCTGCTCCAGCGAAAGTTATTACATCTGTGCTCACTCAGGAGAAAGAGCGTCATTACCACAAACCTCAATCAAGAAATTTTTTCAGAGGAAAGAACTCAGGAGAGTGGCTGCCCTGCCAGGGTGGAAAAAGGCAGCCCCAAACTGAACAGGTACAGGGCTTCTATAGGCTTTCTTAGGGGCGGAGCTTTCCAAGGTGGAGCTTTTCAGGGTAGGAATTAGTAGGATTTCAATTCCTGAGCTTGAGACAAGCTCAGAAATTGGTTGGATTTCATGCTGAGGGATTGGTTGGTTTTGTGCCCTGAGATTGGTTGGGTTTTGTGCTCAGGAATTGGTTGGTTTTCAATTCTTGAATTGGCTAGGGGCAGGGTGTGTTTCTTTGGCTCTGGTCTTGGGGCCAGGGTTTTCTTTCACTGGCCCTTTTTACCCTACAAGGTAAACTCAGCCCTTAGGAACAGCATATTTGGGACCCTAGGTTGAGGTGGAACCACCTGGTGTACAGTAGCGTACAATAGTGGGACACAAACAACTTGTCTCTGCCTCACTCATAAAATAAATGAATAATGCTGGCCTTGCAAACCTATGTCCTGTTTTTGAAGATTGAATGAAGTGTGTTTGATCTTAAAAAGTACTAAGTGGTCATCAAACACTATGTTGTCTTGGGCAGTACTACTAGTCTGTGATTCAGGTTGTTACTAAACCATTGTGTCTAGTTTGTCATAAAAGTGAGAGAAGACCCCATCATTCTTTAAAGAGTGTAAGGGTGCACAGCCCAGAATAAGAAGTGAGAAGTAGTTGTGACTGTGCAGAAAACTCTCTGATATGCAGTTGTGTCATTGGAGGGTGACTTCTCGTGTATCATAATAAGTAGAGTTGTTTGGGAAAGTGGTCTCTATAGCTGGTACTATCTATTTTGGAGGTGAACTGAGTGCTGCACATGCTGTTTAAGAAGACACGTAGGATGGCTAGAACAAAATGTCATGGATGGCATCTGACCTAAACTAATGTGGATTACACAATAGACGTTTACTGCAGTTCTGGAGTGGCTTAAAGTCCAAGGCTGAGTGGCTGAGAGATCAGTGCATGTATGTGTTGGAGAGGGATCTAGGGAGGGGCACCTTTTTACAGGCTTGTAGATGTCTTGCTGTGTCCTCATATGGCAGGGTAAAAGAGAATGCTAGCTCTTATCTCTGTCTTTCTGTGTATATAAGGACACTAGTGAGGGTGAGACANTGCTAATCACCCTCATGACTTCATCTAAACTTGGTTACCTTCCAAAGGCCCATCTCCAGATCCCTCCACGTTAGGGGTTAGGGCTTCAGTAAATGAAGGGAGACACACATGAACATCCACCTTATAACATCACCTGTGTCTCTGAAGTTTGAGTTTCCTTATCTTTTAAAATATTTGCAGGCATAGTGATGCACACCTTTGATCCTAGCACTCTGGAGGNAGAGGCAGGTAGATAGATCTCTGTGAGTTTGAGGCTAGCCTAGTCTACATAGTGAGTTCTAGGACAGCCCAGACCATGCAATGAAATTCTGTCTCGGAAATTCTGTTTAGTTGGGGTGTAGTGAGCACTCTGAAGGTTACTGCTACTAGATACATTGTGTAGTCAGCAGGTTGCTCCTGGCCATTTCTGGGGTGTAGTACATGTTAAGATCCTGGCCTCTATATATTTTTGTTTTCTCAGCCTACCAAATATAAACCCAATGGCTTCATGTCTGCCAAGGAAGAAGTTGTTTCTTGACAGCCTGTATTTTTCTACATTTAGCAACCAGCTTTTACACAATAGATTTTTATGTATAACAGCACATCTCTTAACCACAGTAACTAAAATCATCCTGAATAGATGTTGTTACACTTAATTATGGATTGTATGCTCTAGTTGATGTAAGCTTGTTACACATTTAGAACATGATTGTTTATGGCTGAATATAGATGTTTAAAAGTTGCCATTTTCAGTTTTTTTAAGGTCTATACTGTTATGATTTTTTACAAATTGTAACAATATTCATTTTAGCATTGCCATCCTCAGTCAGTCATGTACTGACTCTGTGTGCCACCTAGCTAATATGCTGCAACAGGCAAAACAGCATGTTGTGAACATGTGTGACTTAGAGAACAGGAAAACTCGGAGTGTGCTAAGTGGCAGTGAAACATTTCTTGGTGAAAGAGGTGATATGAACTGCCTCCAAATGAATTTCCCCTCTGTTCTGGTTTTGGAGATAATCTTTGAACAACTGAGAACAAAGATCTGCATTTCCTTTCCCTCTAAGTGAGACAAGGACTCTTTCAGGCCATGAACAGACACTCACATGGCAGAGCAGTACATGAATTGATGTTCAGCATCATTAGATCTTAAAGAAATGCAAACCATTATATATTGTCATAGCTAAAGTAAAAGTAATGCCACATTGTGTGAGGATGCCAGATAATTTCACCTCCCATTTCCCGTTGCTGGTGGGAATGTAAAATGGTACTGTGATCCTGGAAAGTAGTAGTTTGGACTGTTCTAAAACAGCTAAGCCTGAACTTTGCAACTGAAAAGTTGCATTCAGTTGTACTTCTAGGATTTATCCTAGAATTTGAAAATCCACCTTCACACAGACCCTGTATGCATATATGTGTAACTGTGGCTTTATTTGTAATAGCCAGAAAGTGCAGTTAACCTGTTTTTCAACAAACAAGTAAGTAGTTTTTTGGGGGTTTTGTTTTTTGTTTTTATTTTTTTTAATAGTAAGTCTGTGCCATGAAATACTATGTAGCAGTAAAATGGAATGAGTTATTGATACAGACATCTGGATAAGTCTGCAGAAAAATAGGGAAAGAGGGCAGTCCTAAAAGGCTACATACTTTATGATGCTGTTTATATGACTTCCTTTCTAAAATGGCAGACGTTTCAGAAATAGAGAACATATTAATGGTTGCTAGGGACTGGGGAGGAGAAGGCACTGGTTATGATATTTTGCTGGTGCATCCCAAGTAGAGGACACTCAGTAGAGGCTTTGGATGCAGCCATATTCTTATTTAGAACTCTGCAGGTCTACACAGATCTCAAAGTGGAAAGACAGTTTATTAATTCATTTGTTTATTTGGTGTTTTGGAGATAGTTCAGGCTGTCCTTGAACTCCTGATCCAGAAAGGCTAATTTTTAAAAATACAGTGAGCCAGGCCTGGTGGAAATCAGGAGGCAGAGGCAAGTGGATCTCTGTGAATCAAGGCCAGCAGCATTCTCATAGTGAATTCCAGACCAGCCAGGGCTACATAGTGAGACCATCTCAAAACAAAACAAAACAAANGAACAAACAAAAAAGAAGAAAGAAAGAAATACAATAAGATGATCAGTATTCTGATGGAACAATATTTCTGCTACACACAGTATATGTCTTTAGCTTGTTGATTGGTCTTAGCTTATTTATTGATAGTTCATTTGATTTTTCCTTTATTCATTCAAGAAGTAATTATTGTCAGAAAAAGTGACACACACCTATATTGCCAGCATTTGAGAGGCTAAAATAGGATTTTATTTGACCTTGAGTTCGACAAAGTGAGACCCTGGAGAGAGAGATTGACCAGGTGTGGTGGCACAGCCTTTAATCTCAGCATCCAGGAGGCAGGGAAAGGCAGATCTCTGTGATCTCAAAAGCAGCCTAGTTTACCTCTCGAGCATCAGGCCAGCCAGGACTACACAGTGAGACCCTGTCTCAAAAAAAAATAAAAATTTAAAAAATTGAGTATTTGATGTATGCTTAACCTGGCCTTGCTATCAGAGCCAAATCAGTCATCCTAAAACCAAAGCTACCTACCGGTCTGTAATTGTTTCCTAATTATAACACAAAGGACTCNACCTGAGGAAATTGTAGTAAGTTTGGCTCCTGGTGTACATTGCTCAAAGCCAGCTCTTTGATGTGTGCAATTTGAAGCCTTGGTTACATAAATACCCAAGGCAATGATCAGGGTTCTATGCCTCAGGCTGCCAAGCAGCTAGACCCTTGTTATAGTCACTTCTGTGTAGACTGTTGAGTAGAATCTGTGCTACCCTACGGAACTGTCTCTGGAGAGTAGGGTGAGTTATGTGCAGACAGGAGCTGGCAGGTCTCAAGGGATCAGCACTTTGTCCCTGTTCCACCTAGGATTTACCTGACAACACAGAATGTCTCTCTGGAACTTTGCAGAGATGGAACTTTGAGCTTAGGGTAACTCCAGAGCTGGTTTAGAGAGACCACTGTGCGCACGGTTAATAGCTTAGACTCATCACTCCTAATTGACTTCTGGATTAGCCTAGAACTGGAGGGTTTCTCTGATCCTACATCAAGGGGAAGGACCTGCCATGGATTTGGCTTTGACATAACATTAAAGTGTCTGCTGAGTGATGGTGTACTCAACCACTGGAATAAGATCTGACAGCCTAAGGACTAAAGGGTTAGTTTCTCTGTGGATTGGGTTTTCTAGTAGAGGGATGGGCGTGAGGGGTGAAGGGTGAAGGGTGAAGGTTGAGGTGCACCTCCCTTCCTTCACATTGCAGAGCTCTGGTGATCATGATATGAGTAGTGAGCTGAGGCTGAGGAACAAATTAAAAGCTCTTTGTGCTCTGAATATTGTGGACACAAGCATATGCCCCATCAGGTTGTATTGAGGTAGTCCTGGGCAGCTCACTGTGGTTTGTTTGACGCAGCATGTATCTGAACCATAACATCTCAACTATCAATTGCATCCCTTGTTTTCTGTGAGAAGATGAGTCTCTAGGTTCTGGTGGAGGTGATCCCCCTGGGCCTTTTCTGCTTGGCTTCTGTGGTCAGAGTGGATGCAGTAGGTTCCAAACCACCTTGGCAGGAATGCAGCTGTGGCAGTTAGGGTTCTTTAGTTGATTCTCTACAGATCCTGAGCTGTTGGTGGAGGGAGATGGAGTTAGTGGACTCCATGATGATTAGTTGGCTCCATCCTGGGGGTGTAAAAGGAAATGGAACTTCCNCAGCCTCAGGCCCCACCTAGAGGCAGCCTCCCGGTCTGAGAGGTCTGTCCTTGTGTAGAGATGTGTGAACACAGCAGCAGCTGCTGGAGAGGAATGGGCTCTGAATAGCAAACAAGAGTGTATGTTAATCAAAACTCATTGGTTTTTTTGGTCATTGTTATTAGTTGTCAAATTCAATGCTGACATCATATGTATTTTCTTACAGTCTCAAACCATGAATTATGTGGGCCAGCTGGCTGGGCAGGTGCTNGTCACTGTAAAGGAACTCTATAAGGGCATTAACCAAGCCACTTTGTCTGGATGCATCGATGTAGTCGTGGTGCGACAGCAGGATGGCACCTACCAGTGCTCACCTTTTCACGTGCGCTTTGGGAAGCTGGGAGTCCTGAGATCCAAGGAGAAAGTGGTAAGTGCAGTGGATAGCCTGTTTTAAGGTGTGAAAGGGGTGTCAGTGCACAAGTCGTCATGGTGATCTGCCCCCACTTTTTTTTTTTTAAATGTTAATTCTATTGAAGACAGTGGTAAGGAACCATTGCTTTTGAAGTGGCTTCTAAATTCAGAAGATTCTATTACAGGAAGTTTCTCCAAATGAAAAAGAAACTGAAATTATGAAGATAATCCTACATGTTGAAACTCAGAACAAAACTGAAGATAGTTACAAACAAGGAAGTTGGGCTTATTTCGAAAAAGTTTTTCTTTTATTTAACTTACTTAAGACAGCACTTTAAAATAGTATAAGGCCAGCANGATGACTCGGTGAGTTAAAGCTTTTGCCATCAATCCTGATGACCCAAGTTTGACCCCTGAGACCCACACGGTGGAACAAGAGAGCCTATTGGAAAGTTATTCTCTGAACCCCATGTGTACCCTGTGGTTCACATGCACACTTTAAAACCTTAATAAAAAGAGGCTCTCTAAAAATAAAATATACAGGCTAGAGAGCTATGTGCTCAAGTCAATATAATATTTGCATAGATGCACAAAGCCATGGGTTCCGTCACTGTCACTGCGTAAGTCAGATGTGGTGGCCAATGCCTATAATCTAAGCACTGAGGACAGAGAGGCAGAAGGACCAGAAGGTCAGGATCATCCTCAGCTCAGCTACAAAGCAAATTTGAAGTCAGCTTGGTTGGTTGGTAGGTAGGTAGGTAGGGTGGGTGGATGGGTGGGTGGATGGAGAGAGAGAGAGAGATAGGATAATACTATTATACTGATTATGAGTAAGTAGACTAAGCTCATGTTACCAAGTGTAGATTATATTTGTTTAAAAGAAATTAATTCCCCAATTGGTTGTTTATGTTTTTCCTCTTTTGCTTTTACTGGGGAGAGTGGTGTT
>LZPO01108082.1:145421-158601 GCA_001675575.1 Neotoma lepida | reverse complement strand
TAAAGAAGTTTTAAAAGCTAGAAGGAAAAAAAAAAACCTAAGAGGCCCTCTATTATAACAAAATATTTTTATTAGTCAATAATTCTACTGTGATAACAGAAGACAGAATAAGGCCCAACACCTCCCAGCATCCTTGAGCAAGGAGAACATTCTAGTTCTGACCACATGCTGCATAAGTTTGATGGTTCAACTTGAGGTTTAGAATGACCATGGAATGAAATCTTAAGGCATGAAGGAGTTTCTAGAAAAAAACTGAGGCGGAAGGGCCCACTCTCAATGTGGGAGGCACTATTCACTGTGTTGAGGTCCTGGTGACGAGATGGGAAAGTGAGCTGAGTGGTATCATCCATACCCACCCACACCCCTCAACTGATTGTCAGTTATTTCACTGTGGCCATGAGAAAGGAAAGTCAAAGTCCAAACTCTGAAACCAGAATTCCATATTTAAATACCCAATCACACCCAACAGGTAGATGACCTTGAATAAAAGCCTTCGTCTCTCTGTCCTCCACTTCCTCAATTGTAAAATGGGGATAATAATGGTATTTAAACCACAAGTATGTTCTGAGAATTACGTTAACACCTCTATGCTCAGAACAACCTGGAACAGCAGTGCTGAGTCTCACCGAGTCTGCTCAAAACACTGCCACTGATATTACTGGAGTCTGACCAAGCCAGTGGCACCCACCACACAGCAGAAACGTGATGTTTCTTTTTAGACTGGATAAGTGAACCTGTCTGTTAATTCTTCATGAAGCTTGAACAGAAAAAAACTATCAACTACAAGACAGAATCAAGCCTCAACCCAGCGTGATGTAACTTAAAGTGCTTAGTTAAAAACAAATTAAAAATCATATCAAAGTAACCTTATTACTATCAGTACTAAGATATACCATGACTTCGTGATAATTTTAATGGTAAATATCATTTCAACTGTATGTGTACACTTCCAAAGCACTTCTAACTAGGCAATATACTATTTGTTAGTATGTATCTACACACTAAGAAAGCCTAATGACAAAAAAAATAGATAATAATTAAATAACCTGAATGAGCTATGACAGAATTAAGTCTTATCAACAATTAACAATTTGAATTTGTAAGTCACTCATCAAAGAATACTCAAGCATGTACATAGGATATCAAGAATTTCCCAAACTGAATAGTCAGATATTGCAAAAATAATCTGAGGGCCCTGGAAAAAGTAAGTCATTATTTCATCTATCTTACCCACATAAAGCTCTGAGGTACTCTGCTCTGTGGCGCCATGGATGAACAAAGCTATGCCATGCCATGACCTACCACGAATCCTTTATGAAACCAAGTCACAGTAAGTGGAAAATTCTTGCATTAGACTTGAAGCTAGCCTCTGGTGACCATTACCTTACATCATTTTCCCCTCTGGTGGTGGTGGTGGTATTACTGCTAATATTAATATTCTTGCTTTCCTATTTTAAGTAACAGGCAGCTGATAATGACCACAAGTAAAACAGATCACAGAAATTGTAAACAAATGGTCACTAAACTGGTTAGCGGAAAAAAAAATCTCAACAGAAGCGAGTGGCATTCTACAGGCTCAGAGCCTGTTTTGAACAGCTGAGACTGCATCAAAGGATTTCCAAGATAATACCTAGGTATTTTAGAACCATTTTATGAAAAATAGCTATTCCAGTCAGAAGTAGGAAAAAATACTGATCATTCCAATTAGGAACTAAGTGGAGGTTTTATTTCATTCAAGTTAGAGAATTCTTAATGGCATAAGCTTAAGTGAATACAAAATAAAAAACAATGCTTGTTTAGAAAACAAATAGCCAACTCACAAGCAGCAAAAAGTAAACCAAGTCTCAACCATATCCATTAGGGAGAAACTGATGTCACATGATAACCTAAGGAGCTTAAATTCTATTCTCTAAAAAGATACATTTCACTTGCTTGTTCTTATGCTACAATTAATAATAAATTTTCTTCATTGAACAGACTTTTACCACTTCTGTAGACACTGAAATAGGTTTGGATACTAGTAAATCCCAAACATTCCTATTTGTGGAGGTTAAAATCATCAAATAATCACAAAAACTAATAAATTGTAACAAGCATTATAAACAAAACAACAAGGTGCTTTCAATCAGTTTTTAACAAACAACCTAAATTTAAACTGGTATGCCAGAGGCCTCTCAAAAAGTTAGTTTAGCCAAGTGTAGTGGTACATACCTGTAATCCCAGGACTCCAGAGGCTGAAGCAAGAGGACCACAAATTCAAGGCCAGCTTGGGCTTCGAAGCTAGTTCAAGGCTGGCCTAGGCTACAAAGCAAGACCTTGCATCAAAGAAAGAAGAAAAAATAATATGACCATTAAAGTTGAAGGAAGGGTTAGCGAGGTGACCCTGGGCATGTCTATGTTCAAGACCAGTGCGTGCAAACGCCCACAGAGGAAGAAGAATGGGGGGTGCAAATGCCCACAGAGGAAGAAGAATGGGCAACAGGAGAGAAAGTTTCTGAAAGGTCATCAAGTGTCATGAGGACTTCGGAAAGTAGGGGAGTGGGTGGAAGCCTGGGGGCATGGCTCAGTGGTACAGCCCTTGCCTGGCATGCTTAAGGCTCTAGGCTCTATGCCCAGCACTGCAAGAAGAGAGAGTTTACTTTTCCCTTTTATCTGCTTCTTGTCTGCCAAGAACAGCAAGCCCTTGCCACATGCTCCCACCACCAAGCACATGGGGCCAGGCGACCAAGGACAGAGCCTTCCGAAACCAGGAGCCAAAAAGAAGTCTGTCCTAGGGGACTGAGAGAGGCCAGGAGGCCAGGAGTGAGCAGAGACAAAGGGAAGGCTTACAGTCAGGGGATCTGGGCAAGTGAGCTACATCAGAGATTGCCACATTGAAAATATCATCCAGTTTGCAACACAGTACCAGAGAAAGGCAGGACATGTGCAATGAGACTCAGTGAGAAAGCTACCACATGCAGTACTTTTCAAGTGAGGGCTGCTTTATCTTAGACTACAATGGTGCCAGCAGAGAAAGGATGGGAGACGAAGAGGAATTTTACATCCAGGATGTCAAATTCTGTGAGGAAAAAGACATGATGAATGTGACTCTTGTTGTCTAAAGAAGTGATTTATCAAAAGAGGACAACTACAGAGGGCAATCTGAGGAAGACAGAGAAGTTGANCAAGCACAGCAGCTCATGCCTAGGAACGCAGCACTTGGGAGGCTGAGGCAGGATGACTGTCTCTGTGAGGCCAGTCAAGAACTTACCCTAAAAAATAAAGCTGAGAAGCCTGTGAGAATTAGAAATCCTAGGAAAGCTGACACTGACAGTCTGGCAGATAATAATCTCAAAGAGACCAACACAGAAGGACAAGAAAAGTGGGAAACAAAACAAAACAGAAGAACCAAAAACAAAGAAGGGCGTCAGAGATAGCCAGAGCCCTTCAGGAGGGAGCTAAGGTAGCCAGCAGAAGGAGTATGTGAGATCATAAACCATTATTTTATAAACTGGGTGAAGAAGCTTTATTTCTTTTTCCCTTCTCCTGTACCTTCCTTTTAGTGAGCCATTAGAAGATATGCTGAAGCCACGTGTGGTAGGCCTTACCAGGAATCCCAGCATTTGGAAGGCTGAGGCAGGAGAACTGTCCCAAGTTAGAGGCTAGTCTCTGTACATAAGGAGAATGTATCTCAAAAAACAAAAACAAAAAAGCAAGCACATATTCTACTATGCTATCCAGCCTTGATGGTGACAAATCAAATCCAGCACACCAAGGCCTTGACAGTGACAATCAAACCCAACACAAGGCTCTACTGTAGCTCCAGACCAGGTCTTTTCAGTTTCGTGTTTTAAATGTAAATTTCTATACAAGAAATCACATCTACTCTTTTGCTATTAAAATAAAATTTTAAGGCCCTATCTCAAATAAAAAAAGTAAAGGTATAAAGACACACACCTATAAAAAGCAGGCCATGAAAGACAATGGAAACACAAATCTGGAGGCTAGAAAGCAGATGGTTGAGTGACAAATGACTTAGCAAACAGTGAAAACAATCAGATCTTCGGCAAACAGTAGAGAAAGCCAAGAACAAACCCAATTTAAACTCCGCAAAGCCCCAAAGGTCCAGGAACTGGCAGCACCACACACAGCCACTGTGGGGACAGAGGCGCTGAAGAAGATAGGCTTCACCAGCTCTCTAGTCCTGCTCCTCCCCAAGACCAGCCAGCCCAAGTCTGCAGTCTGAGGAGGGGCTTGAAAAGCACGAGACTCAGGGAATGAAGCACAGAAGGCAAGGCAGGAGAGTGGAAACGTGACTAAATGAAGACAACTCTGGAGATCCCAAGACTTCCAAGACTCTCATTCCTCACCTCCCTCTCACCTCCCTCGGAGCCCTTCCTGACAAGCCACAAATCAGAAGACCCTTCCTACAAGGAACTAATCAAGCAGAGGGCAATACAGAGACATCGAGAACCCCAGCCAGCCAGCCCAGTCAGGTTACCATCCAGTGAGGCCAATAGCTAACGAGCTTTATTGAGAGTCTGTAACCATCGCTTACTCTTCCACACGACTGCCAACTATGTAAAGGAATATAACATGAACGATAACGAATCAAGACAAAGAAGAAAGGGAAACCTGGAGAAAAAAGAATGCCCAGAAAGAAAACCGTTAAAAAGTTACGCAAGAAGACACATGCTATTATCTCAACACTCTTAGAGGCTGAGCTGGAAGATGGCAAGTTCAAGGACAGCATGGACTACATAGAGAAACCTTGTCTCATAAAACAACCAAATCTATCTGTTCACAAAGCTAAGAGAAAGTACTATTGTTATTATATTGGGGCAATACACAGCTAACAAACAAGAAGCAAAGATCAACAAAAAAGCTCTTGGAAATTATAAGAAAAATTCAATAGAAACAGAGCAAAGAGAAAGATAAGAAAACCAAGGAAATTAGAAGATCAGTCAAGGAGGTCCATTATACAAGTGACTTTGAGGAGGAGAAAATGTTTGGGATGTAGCTCATTGGCAGAGCGCTTGCCAAGTCTATGTGAGGCCCTGGGTTCAGTCTCAGCATCGCAAACTTTCCAGGCTAAAACAGCATACACCAAAAACTCATGAATAAAAGCAGATTCCTCCCCCCACCCTCCCCCAGCCACACACAAATGCAATCCATGTAAAATTAAAAACAATGGAAGNGAATCTTAGAAGCTTTCATAGATTTTAAAAATGGGGAGAGAAAAAGAGAGAAGGAAAACCAATACAAATCGCATAGAGCTTAAGAAACCAAAACGGCTCTAGAATTCGCAAAAGCAATATGGAAGTTAGGAAATGGTGTCAGTAGAGTTACAAGAGAACACGATTTTTACAATCTGGGATCCTTTACCTAATCAAAGAATCAACTGAGTGTAAAGGTAAGCTGACACCATTGAGAAATAGCAAGTAAATCAAGAATGGAGTCAACACTGGCTGCGGAAGATGAAAAAGGGAATCAATCCTAGAGTAACAGAAGAGAAGCAAGCCTAGGCAACAGTCCAGAGTGACACAAGGCTTCCTCAGAAATTAATCTTTATTAATTAACTAATACCCTGAGGTTGATGCTGAGAGGAGATGATACAGAAAACCAGTGATAAATGGAGAGGAACCCAAATACAGGGTGCGGTGGGCACAATGAACTCCAGCCGCCTCACCCCAAGCCAAGTTCCATACTAGGAGGAAGCCNAATGTTCTAGTGTTTCTTCAGTCCTCTAGCACTGAAGTACAAGCACAGAACCTCGAAATCATCAGAGCTGAGGCAGGACTCTTAAGGTGAGGGGAGCTGGACAGGTAACCTGAAGAAAAGAGACTGAGCTGATAAAGGAATTCTGAGGGCATCCACCCCTTTCAATATACCGCATAGCTGAGGACAGTAGGAGCAAGGCAGCCACCAGACGTCGTACTGTGGGTGGACAAGGCTTAAAGAATGATATCATCAGAACTATTGGAGAAAAGAATACTGGAACAAGGGCAACCAGCAGGGCAGACCCATTTTATCTAAGAAATTTAACAACATAAACAAAAACAAATGAGGATTGTTTTATTTAATAAACTCTTAGGAGCAAAGAGGTAAGTTCTGAGGGTTCTCTAAGTTCATTTAATTCACGTAACAATTCTGTGAGAAATGCTATTGCCTTTGTTGTTTCCAATGAGGAACCTGAGGCATATGCAGATTATAAAGCCCAGAGTCACATGAAAGGAGCAGAGGGGAGAGAGTAAAGACAAACTGAGCAGTGTGCCTTCAGAGTCGCTCCTGACCTGTCACACAGTTGCCTGTCCAGTAGAAAGACTGGCTTGTCAAAGAGGAACCCTCTACAGGAAATCAGAGGAACTCTAGAAAGGAACCCTGGGAAGGAAGAAGGCAGCAAGTATAGACTTTGACTCTTTAAATTGTGCATGTAAAAAATAAATACTTCAGGTCAAGTGTGATGGTGCACACCTCTAGCCCCAGCACTCAAAAGGCAGAAGCAGGCTGAGGTCTGTGAGTTCAAGGCCAGCCAGGGCTACAGAGTGAGACCCTGTCTCAAAACAAAAACCTTTTAAAAGGCATTTGGTATTTTGCATCATTTTAACCGATACATCCTACCATTCTCAGTAGATAAGTAAAACAAGTATTGTTCCTTTCTTTGTAAGAAAACACTCATTTCCAGGCTGGGGAGATGGCTCATGAAGTGCTTGCTCCATATACATAGCACATGAACCCCAGAACCCACATAAAAGCCTGATGCAGAGCCACAGGCTTCTACTCTCAGCACTGGGGAAGTGGAGAAAGGTGTATCCCTGGAGCGCACTAGCTATCCAGTCCAGCCAACAGAGCGAGCTCCAATTCAGTGAGAGACCCTGCCTCAAAAAATAAGGTGGAGACACTTAAAGTTGACCTCTGACTTCCATGTTCACAGGCACACATGCAACACACAAAAACAAACATGAAAATAGAAAACACTCATTCCTGTACAATACTTGAGGACCTACTACAAAACAGACAGTCTTTAGAAGGCTAATGCCATGTCATGTCAAGGAGCAAGAGCAAGCGCTCATTTCAATTCATTACATAAATTATAGCACCTGCATTTCTAACAGTGTGCTTCAGATGACAGAATGGACTGTGTCATGATAGGAAAAACAGACAAAGATCTGCTCACTAAGATTGTTAAAAAAATATTTAGTTCCTCCCCTCGTGGGAAAGACTGGTAAACATAATTATCACCAAATACAGTACTAAATAGAGGGGCAGTAAAATGTGCTAAGGAAACACCCCCTGGGGAAGAAAAACCTTTCAGAGGGAACATCTGAGCTTTGCTTAGAAACCAGAGAACAGAATTTCACATAATACTTTGCTAACAAGCACAAAGTATCATAGTAAAATAACTATATGTTCCCATTCCTGTAAAGGTTAAGTTCACATTAAAGGATAAGACACTGAGATCTTTATAATAAAAATTAACTTTAAAAAAATAAGTCACATAATCTTAATACCTTGATCCTTCTTTGTAATGTTCATAGTCCCCAGGTTTTACAGGTGACAAGTGGGAAAGTGAAAGAACTTTCCCAAGGCACTAAGTAAGCATTTAAATATAAAGAGCTACAGTAGTATCTCAATATACACGCAAGGGTAATCTCTCTGGCTTCTTCTGCCACCAAAATTTTCATGTTAACGTAATTCCTGGGTCATAAACTTGAATGAGAGCACAATCCTTTCTTCTCAAAGGAGATCGATGGTGACAAAGTCTGGAAGATGCTAGTGACCCAGAGGCTGGCATGGAAGAAAGGTAAAACAGTGGTACTTCTTTGTTTCACCCAATTATCTCCCAAGGGCAAATTTCAATGATTGTTCTAAATCAACTACATTGAGATTATAAAAAACAACAACAACAACAACAAAAAAACCAACCTGCAATAAAATACAATTAAAGTAGACCTCACTAGTTGGTCTTGCATGTGCCTTAGGAGCAGACTTAGACCTCAGTGAACTTGAAGGAGGCCTGGGGAAAAATGTGTCCAGTTTTGATGACTCAACTGTGAGGTCAATTAACACAAGTTTGTAAAATAAAGTTCAAACACAATCTGAAGAGAACTTGTGATAATTACTGGAGACAACTACTTTATATTCATTCTCGTGCTTTCCTAGAACACAGCTCTCCAGCACAGGGGCTGACCGCCCTTTATCTCAGTTACTCCCAGTCTATATGGAAAATGGTTCTACAGTTTATCAACTGCACTCACTGCAGATCAGAACTAGTGTGCAGCATCCTGACTTCACTGTGTGACAGCAAGTCTCTGAAAGGCCTGCCATCCTCCCTACCAAGAGGAAAACAAAGGAAGTCCTCCCAGGAGCCCACAAACAGTAATTAAAAAACCCTTCACAGGTTTGTAATCAGTGTGTGGTTTTCATTTCTCTCTGTCACCTGTCTTCCACTGCTCTTAAGTTAGCACATCCGTATTATACACTTAATTTAACAGGAACTTCACTTGGTTCATACCCTTTTGATTTAGGAAACAAAAATTAGAGTAAATAATCCCTTAAACTGCAATTACAGGTGAGGATCAGAATGATAAAGATAAAATTAAAGGTTGAACAGTAATTATAATTGGACTATTACAAAACTACCTCTTAGAAATCTTGTGAAGTAGTTTTGTACAAGGATAAAAACTACGTTTAGTAACAAAATTTAAGTATATGAGGATCAGAAAAACAAAAAAACCTGAAAAAGTATTTTTACCTGTTTCAATATCAAAACCTTTATATCTTTTAAACGACTTAGAAAAAAATCATGAAAATTTCACTGAAACATTTGGACTTGTTCTCTTTTTATAAAATTATTTTGCAACATTCTCAGTTTTTCCAAAGTAAACCCACAAATACACATATAGGATATAAACACTTCCACTGGAATGGTGGAAATTCAATGTAAAAAATCTCCAACAGATACTAAAATAATTATCTTAAATGCTTTTTCAAAGTTCCACAGTGAAAAAGCAGTCTTTTTACAACTACTATAATTCTGATCACGGTAAACAGTGGTAATCTTGCAAAAAAAATATTCCTTTAAAAAAAAATTAATCTTAAAGCAATGTAGAAACAGGAGTTCACAGCTTTTCTAGCCGGTCTCATTCACTAAGTGTGAGTAGCATATTATTTCCAATATAAGTGAAAAAGAAAATGCTGGCTTAATACTGACTTAACTTTTAGACTTTCTCTATTTTGGTGAAAGTAGAAACAGGTGGGACAGATTAGCCTGTTAAAACCAGTCCTTTAAAGGTTGACTGATTTCACTCTTTAAAATGGCTACCACCTTCATCTATCAAAAGAAAAACTGTACAACATTACTCACTACCAAGGATAAATCTAGGTATTTTGCCCTTGAAAAACACGCTCTAAGACTTGTATTCCTCTTTTGTTCGGGTAAAGTAACCATTAAATTAAGTTTATAAAAGCTGGTTACTAACAGTGTGAGGGCAACCTATATCACCCAGATTAGGTCATCTTTCCCACAGTGCCTTGGGAGGACAAGCAGGTAACAGTATCTTTCACAGCCTAAGATCAAACATACTAGAACAGAAAAGGGCTGTGGGAATCACAACCCCCGACAAGAAATGATCATAAAGATTCTAGTAGCTCCAAAGAATAGCTTGACTATTTCGTGGGGTAACAAAATGTAAGCTGCTTTTCATAAATTATCTTCTCGAAAGCACTTCATAAACAATAAAATCTACCTGGTAGCCCCAAGTCTATCTGAATACACACTTACACTTTGTAATCATCATGAACATTATTTTCATAACCTGCTCTGCCTCCCACCCACTCTGAAATCGTTATCACTCTCACTCTAGAAAACTTCCCATGAATACGCACTTTTCACATGCAAACGAAAAGGTAGGATGCTCTAGACTAACGGTACCCACACACTGCCACTAAAGGGATTTACTCACATCTGCTCAGTGTGTGCACAAGCACATCGTCTTACCTCTCGCCCTCGCCATCCACCAGGGGTGCTGTCAGCGGTAGCACCTTCAACGGGAAGAGAGAAGCAGAGGCTGCAAGGCTGCTGCTACTCCCATCTGAAACTGCTGACATTCCCCCACCGTCACCACTGATAGTCTGAGGTAAGCCGACTAAGGAGGGCTCCGCTGGGCGCCTGGCATCTTCGATTTGGCTTCCAATTGCCTGAGCTAATGATTGCGTAGAGAACTGAGTAGAACTTAGTGGTATCTGTTGTGCCAAAGGCAAATTTATGTTAGTGGCTATCAAGGGAGATTGACTAACACTTTGAACCAAACTGCCATTTTGGGTAGCTGGGGGTTGTGCTATATTCTGTGGTGGAACTAAGTTTGTCGGGGCAGAAGGCATTCCAGAAGGACCAGCTGAACTAACCTGATTTGTAACAGAAATACTACTAGCAGAGGGCAAAGGACTACCTGCGGGCAACTGCTGGCTAACAACTCCTTGAGCCACTGTTTCTACTCCCTGCGGCTGGGGAGGCACAGTTAACAAGGTACTCTGGGGTGCCATAACCAATTGTTGAGGAAGGCTTGAAGCACTGGTTTGAACTCCCTGATGAAGAACCCCAGTTGGAGCGGGTAGGACTACTTGTGAAGATGGAGGAGCACCTTGCTGGACAACTGAAGGTGTAACTTGGGTAGATGGCTGCTGTACTGCAGTGGGCATGTTTGCGTGATGACCAATATTTGCCATCTGACTGCCAGTTGGTACAGCCGACAATGCTGTTTGAGCCTGGCCAATGGGCTGCCCAGATGCCCCTGCAGGTTGTGCTTGGACTGCTGTGGGCTGCACTGGCAGCTGGACCCCCTGTGGCTGAGGCACAGGGATCCCTGGTGGGCCTGCTCCCGATCCTGCAGAACTGGACTGTCCGGAGGACACTGATGCTTGAAGAATTGGCTGCTGCGGTACACACTCTGAAGGAGGATTTTGAGTCACTGACTGCCCATGGCCTGGAGCTATCTGTGTAGAAACCATTGGTTGCTGTTGCCCATATTGGATCTGCTGGGGTGGTGCCCCTGGAAGAGAAGTTTGCACGGGAGGAGCTGTCTGAGAATACGGCAGTTGGGGTTGAGCCAGACTGGAAATGGAAGGCTGTTGACCTACGGCTGACGTTACACCGACCACGTTTACAGAGGAAGGCTGGATACCCGTGGCTGCACTCAGAGTGGCTTGCAGAGGTACAGGTTGAAGACCTTGCTTTTGCTGAAAGCTCAATTCTTGAGGCTGCAATTGTACTTGTGACATCTGCGACTGAGAAATACTCTGTGGTATACTAACTGCTGCAATACTCTGTGGACCAGGGCTACTGAAATCTATCTGCTGGAGGGCCACACCTTGAAGACCTGGTGGCGGCGGTGGTGGCTGCTGCTGCTGCACCACCACAGTGGGGGCTCCCATCTCTCCACTTCCCACACTTTCTGTGTACTGACTCAGTGTGCTGACACTGCTGCTCACTGAACTCCCACTGGTGCTCTCCCTCTCCGAAGACACTTCCGTGGGGGTTTGCTTCACAGTCTCGACCACTTTATTTATGGCCACGCCTTCTGTGGCTGGCAGGGCATTTTCTTTCTCATAGAACTCAGTGCAAGTCCATCTACCTTTTTTAAAGGGTTCAGAAGTAGAGTCTAACTTCACAACTCTGAACCTTGACGTGTTAACTGTTGGTTGCTGCTGCTGCTGCGGACTTGAAACCACTCCCACAGTGATACCTGCAGCTGCATTAAGGACACTGTTAGCAACAGGAGAGGAAGAAACAGTACCATTGCCCATGCCACTCAAGACATTCACACTAACACCACTGGTAACTCCAGGCCCAACACTTACACTAGCAGCATTAGGAATATTGCTTGTACTTATGTTAGCATTACCATGCACACTGCTTGTCACATTAGGACCGAAACTACCCACAGCGGCAATGTTAACATTATTAGCTGCATTCGTGCCAGTAACAGAACTTATACCTATGCTGCCTGTGGTGCTTGGAGCACGGATGTTAGTCATCACAGATGCAGGTAAGCCACTTGATGATACAGCAGAAGTAGGTGCTACTGGCACCCCACCATCAGAACTTCCAGTTGTAGAGAGTTTTCTGGACACTGGGCTCGAGGGTGGCCCTCCAGGAATGGATGAACTGGCCACAGCAGCATGGGATGAATGATGGTGTCCATGGTGAAGGTGGTGCCCATGATGAAGGGGATGGTGGTGATGGAGGTGGTGGGGATGAGCGTTCCCGTTGATCACAACGTTCTGTTGTGGGAGGTGAGGCAAATGAGGCTGAGGAAGGTGGGGCTGGTTAGGAGAGACTGCCCCAGGTGTCTCAGCTTCCTGGAAGTTATTCAGAGTCTCTTCTGAGGAGCTGCGTTCAGGCTCACCTAAGTCAGTGGCCCTGGAAAGTGACACATCAAGGATCTCGGAAGAAGACAGGTCTTCTGTGTGAGACTCATCCAGATCGTCGTAGCTCTCGGTGTCCTCTGCTATGCTGTTGTTAGAGCTGATGCTGGCAGAGATCTGAGCCGGAGTAACGCTCGTTATCTGGAAGCCACTTTTCTTTTTCATCTGCGTTCCGCCCGGCGCAAGAGGCTGTGCCTGCAGCTGAGCCTGCGAGAGGAGGTTCAGGCTTTGTGGAGGCGGAGGCTGTGGTCCCTGCGTGGAAGATGCAGCAGGAGGCGGCGGCTGGAGCAGCGAAGGAGGAGGAAAATCCTCAGAAGATGGAGCAGCACCACTGACGCCGGTACCTGCTGCACTGAGAGCAGAGGCGCTGCCACCACCGCTGCCCCTTCGAGGGAGCATTGCCGGGTGCGCCATCTTCCTAGCACTAATGTCTGCAGCAGCAGCCGCCGCGGCAGTGGACTCCGGCGGCTGGTGCATTGTGCTGGGTACCGGGGGGCGGAGGAGGCGAGTGCAATTTCCTTCTGCACCGTAATCTTTGTATGGAGAAGCCGGAGAGGAGAACAGGACCTGAAGCTCCGCCCGACGCGATTCCTCCTCCTCCTCCACCTCCTCCTCCTCCGCCGAAGGCGCCGGCTGCTCCTGCCTTCGAGGGTTAGCTTCGGGAAGGGAGGATGAACCGGGTGAACCAGGTGGCTGGGGAACCGAAGGGGGACCCCTTCAGTCCTTCGCCATTCACTTTCCCCTCCAGTCACACACCCCCCTTTATATTCCGCTT
>LZPO01108082.1:131312-144276 GCA_001675575.1 Neotoma lepida | reverse complement strand
GGGTCTCCTGGAGCCAAGGGTGACCTTAAACTGTACCCCTGCCTGGGTTTCCTGAGTGCTGTAATTACAAGCCTTCACCCAAATGCCTACTTGCTAGTGTAAAGGGATCTGGACTAGGTAGAAAGTATGTGCTCACAAATTCTGAAAGTAATATACAGTGATAAGGCAATTTGGAAAAAAAAAGACTTTTGTGTCTTATAATTAGTAAGTGAATGCCTGTATTTTCAGACAACTGAAGCCATTTGAGTATTTTACAAAAATAATCACTCCACTGGGTGTGGTGGCAAAACTTGTAACCCCATTACTGAGGAGGTAGAGGCAGGAGGGCCTTGAGTTCCAGGGCAGCCTGAGCTACATAGGGAGATGAAATTTTGTTTTGTTGTGTTTAAATCTTTTGGATGTCACCTGTGTTGGTGGACATAACCCCCAGCAGCTTTTGTTGCAAGTGACTCACCAGTTTCTGAAGTGCATATTGGACATGCTTTCTCAGCAATTTTTTANTAGAAAATAGAAGCTGTCCTAATGGATTGAAACTGCAGGAGGATGTAGACGGACAGAAAGATGTTTCTTTGGACTAGTGGGAAAGAAAATGTCCCTGATATCTCAAAATGTTGCCTTAAGTCAAAGTTTTAAATGGCAAATGGCAGTTTATCACCCCTTGGCCTCCGTAAAGCCCTCTATTATTTTGATGATGGAGNTANAAAGTAAAATAAAGTACATGAAAGTCTTATGAAAAGTTGGCAAAATGGAAGCCTTATAGAAGGGATCAGAAATCATTCTGATCATCCAGCAGTGGGCTGTGTTCTAACTGGCTTGGGAAGGGGAATTCTTTTCAGAAGAAAGGTTTAAAAAAAAAAACCAAAGACATTCAGCTGGGTAGGATGGTGCACGCCTTTAATCCCAGCGCTCAGGAGGCAGAGGCAGGCGGATCTCAGTGAGTTTAAGGTCAGCCCAGTCTACATAATGAGTTCCAGGCCTGCCAAGGCTATATAGTAAGACCTTGTTATTCCTGTTTCTGTTACACACCTATTAAGTAACATGGAGAAAAGAAATACTGTGTTAAGTCCAGAGCTGAGATGGTATCTCATGCATATAATCCCAGTACTAAGGAGACCAAGGGAGGGGTGCCCAAGTTTGTGGACAACCTGGACTACATAGTTAATTCCAGGCCAACCTGGGTTGTTGTGTGAGACTCCCCCCCAGAAAAAAAGATAATTTTTTTTAAGGCTTTACTCATGGGATGAGGATGTAGCTTCTTAGGTAGAGCACTTCTGTACCATACAGAAAGCCCTGGATTCAATCCCCAACACCACAGATAGAAAGATTAAAAACAAAGGCTTTAATCAAATAGCCCTCCAGATCTCACCAATAATAATAGCTCATGCTTATTAAAGCTCCCTGTAACTGCACCATTGTTCTCTGTGTTAAGAATTTTAGCTCACTTAATACCCACAACTGTATAAAGTAGGAGCTATAATTGTCCCCATCTGACAAATGAGCAAAGTGAGGTTCAGAGAAGCTGTGGTCTTCTAGCTTGGCTAGTAGCCAGGCCAAGATGAAAACCCTGGCCCGCTACNACCCTGTCATAACCTACCACCAACACATAATTCAGGATCCTGTCCACTCAAGCACCCAAGTGAAATTTCTCCNGAAGACACGTTTGAATTTTTCTAACTACACATCTAGTTAGAAAAGAATCTACAAACACTGTTTTCTCCTTGTGCAGAGGCATTCCAGGAAAGGATNTACACCGTAGGGACCTACTGTGGCCACATAGGAATTGGGCATACATGAGCAGGACAATAATTGGATTAAGTTGAATGATGCTTTTCTGATCAAAACAGANGCCAAATGCATGGAAGAAAGATNTTAACATACNTAAGTAAGAAATATTTTCTGTATAGGACAAGATAAATGCCTTTTTATTTGAGCACTTAGCATTCTGATGCTCACAAGAGCCTGTAGAAGAAAGCATAATCTTGTCTTCCTAACATGTTCTTTTAAAGGACCTGTCTGTATTTGTGTGTCTTTTTAACTACAGAAAGCATCTATTACATTTAGCTACTACAAGCCTCNTACTTGCTTGTATCATGATGCTCAGTATGAACAAAAAGTGGGGTCCAANCACCACAAATAAGCCAAAGCNTTACAATAATCATCTTCTNAAACACCGAAGTTCATCATCAGTCTCAACTCTCAAGAATGGATGCTGCTAGGTGTAGTGGNGCACNCCTTTAATCCCAGCACTTGGGAGGCAGAGGCCGGTGGATCTCTGTGAGTTCAAGGCCAGCCTGGGCTACAGGGTAAGTTCCAGGACAGCCAGAGCTACACAGTGAGACCCTGTCTCCAAAAAGGGGATGGGGAGGAGGGGCCAGGGGAGGAGGAAGATGATGTTATATTCTTAGAAATTACCTTTTGGTCACTCATTTTCTCCTCTGCTCTAACTTAACTTTCAGGGGAAAAAAATTATGGTTTTAAGTAGCATATTCAAATTATCATTTCCATTTAATTTTGTTGTAGAAGAAAAACAGAAAATCAGTAGTATTAAGGGTCAGAATAGTTTGTTTGTTTTAAGACCATTAAAAAGAAAAGAAAATCTTAAACCAACCATAGTAGCTCACACCTGTAACCCTAGTATTCTGGAAACTGAGGCAGGAGGATCACTAAGAGTTTGAGACCTGGCTACAAAGTTCCCAGGCCAGCCAAGGTGACAGAGTAATAAAGAAAAACAGGGTGGGCAGAACAGCTAAGCAAAAGAACTCAGAAGTGAAAGGTACTTGCTGCAAGCCTGAGGACTTGAGTTTGATCTCCAGAATTCACATGATGGAAAGAGAGAACCGACTCTTGCAACTTGTCCTCTGACTTACACAAACACACACACACACGCACACGCAGGGCTGCATTCTCCCAATAAATAAACGTTTTAAAATACCTTAAATATATGCAAGCTAAATTGTAGTCAGAAGCATACAATAAAATTCTGTTAATATCACTAACATTTAGAGATAACTTCTATTTCACATGCAGGCAATTTATAGTGCCTTTCTATATGAATGATAAATTAGAATTCTTAAAATGCTGAAATTTCTGAAGAAATTACAAGATTTAGGAGGAAAATTATTATATGCAACAAAATGATATGCAACATAAAGATACCTGTCAAGTGCAGGAAAATTAAATGTAAGACTGACTCAGCCTCTTCACTGAGTTAAATATAAAGTTAATTGCAAAGATGCCAGCAAAGCTTTCCATCAAAAACTGGAGGGGAAAATCCAGGTGCCTTGCCCCCATTACGAACAGACAAGTCTGATACCACGTGATAATTCCTACCCGGTGGTATAATGCTGATGTCTTCAAAGAACTGCTTGACTCTGTAACTGAGATACAAAGGCTAGATTACAGTGATCTCAGTGTTTATTTTGGGTGAAGACAGGGTAACATTCTCTGCCGCCCAGTGTTGATCCTAACTGGTTGATAAATAAAAACAGTTTTGAAGCGCTTCTAATGCAAATCGTCTTGAGAAAGGAGCTGACTGCTCTTTATTCTTTCAATAGGGATAGGATAGAAAACTTAGTATATGCTTGCAAAGAATTTCTTAAGTCTCACATTATATATCAACTGTGTCAATATAATTTTTCATCTGAACTTTATTTCTCTCTCTTTTTTTTTTCATCTGAACTTTACAACTGAGCTTTTTTTGGGTGTCTCTGAAGAAGATTGGGTTTAGAAATTATAGTATCAGAAAACAAGCTCATTATTAAAATTTTGATCAGGGTATCCAATACTGTTGGATTGACTTGATCTCTGAAAAATTCTTTATGCCCAACAGCTTGCTGACTACTCTTTTTTATGGAACACCACCCAAAAGGCATTCTTTGAGAAGCAGAGTTCAGTGAGAATGTCACATATATTGGAGCTGAATCTGTGTCTGCTGATCACTGTGTGCCTGCTTAGGAGTAGCACTTGGTGTGGGGCTGGGAACTGGGAGCCCTGTGCCTTTGTGAATTCAGGAAATGCTGTCCTTACATGCCGGCCTTCAGACATGTGAAGTCCATATGAATCCTTTGGCTACACGAGCTTGTGGATATTTTCCAAGACACTTCCTCAGTGATCTTTGTTGTGACTAGTCATCCCTCTCACAAGATGCCCACAAGAAACAGAGTAATTGCAGATGCACTGGCCCACTAGAGAAGTATGGCTTAGTCAATACAACCTGGTTGCAGACCAAAAGCCCCATTTTGTAGTATTACCAAATGAAGTTTCTGCTATTATTTTTCACTTTCACAGGTGAACTTTTTTGTATCTCATTTATGATTAGCGCAATAAAAACCACCTTGGGGCCAGCAGGGTGGCTTAACAGGTAAAGGCACTTGCCACAAAGGCTGATGATCTGAGTTCAGTCCCCAAAACCTACACAATAGAATCTGACAACTGACTCCTAAAGGTTATCCTCTGACCTCCATACCACTATGGAGGTATGTGGGCGTGGCGTGTGTGTGTGTATGTGTGTGTAATACACACACAAAAATAAATGTAAATTTTAAAGGAAATATCTTAAATAATTCTTCTATTATAACTAAAGTTAGAATAAATAAACTACCTCCTAGATCTGTAGAATATCCAGAGGAAGCAAATCACTGTTTCNGCCCTGTTCCGAATTACTAAAACGACAAAAGAAAATAATAGCCTTTGGCCCAGTTGTCAGGACTCTGTTCTAAGAACACATTAATTCAGCATTCATCTTATTACTACTTGTACTGAATTAGTAGCTCATTTAACACATATCTGCTAACATGCTTTCAAATAGCTTAGAATTCAGCAGTTCTCAAAGGGGTCATGACCCCTTTGGGGGGTCAAATATCAGATATCCTGCATATAAGATACTTATAATTCATAACAGTAGCAAAATTACAGTTACAAAGTAGCAATGAAATAATTTTATAGTTGGGGGGCGGGGAATCACCACAACGTGAAGAACTGTTTTAAAGGGTCGAAGCATTGGGAAGGTGGAGAACCACTGGCTTAGATGCAGTCCTCTGGATGTTTAATTTTTAAGATTTTAGGGGAGACAACAGTTTGAGCTCCTTGCTTTTCTCTACTTCCCACTGACTGCTATACCCACCACTCCCTTCTCTAATTTCCCTCAGTCTACCTCAAATTTGAAGTTACAACAGTTTTCCTGTTGACAAAACCCCAGAACAATAATCCTTTTTCTGCCTTGTGCTAATGGTGCCACAGTAGTCAACCACTAGCACCATTTGCCAGGCTGCTCATCCTAGGTATATGGTGAGTTGTGTTCCATGAATGGCACTTGTATTACTTGTATTTCATGACTGGTACTGCTGCAGAAGCATGGAGGAAGAAAAAATGAAGAGACATCTATTAATTATTGAAAAGAACATTAAACATCTCACATGTTGACTGTGGTTGAGCTTACCTGAATCAGATTGCAGGGACTTTTTTACTTTATTAGGTTAAGATATGTTCCCCCCCAACACAAAGTCAGTTGAACTAGCCAAAAAAATATAATAATTCATGTGCTGCTACATCAGTAATTACTAGAAGATGGGAAATGTGGAACTTGATTTTCTTTAGAAAACTTAGGAATAGCACTGATAAAATGAATCGAATTTTCATGTCATTCACTATCTGCTGGCTGGTTTGGAGTGTGTATGTTGGTGGTTTCTTTGTTTTATTTTGTTTTAATATATACGTACAGTGAAGGCACAAAAGGAGGCAGCCTTCCTGGTCCACCCTAATATCTGCACAAACTCATTATAAACAGAGGGCAAACAGAAAGCAGCAGGAGAACTATTTGGTTCAAGTTGCACCGAAGACATTTTTTCCTCTTCCAAGTGATCAGAGATGTACGTACAAGTCATCACAAACCCTTGCTTACCAGTACAATACAGATCTTTGGAAATTAGATAAGATTAGTTTTAATGTGAAATAATAGCAACACTGTTCAAGACCATGATACTGAGACCTCATCGCTGCATAGGTCTGCTAGGGAGTGAGCATATGGGTAGAGTCTGATACAAATGGAAAAATCTATCATACATCTTAGTAAGACTTGAGAGTCCGAGCAAGTGGATAAGTTTGTTAGCTGCCTCAATGTGCTGTTTCACTTTTCCTCTTCATTTGTTGATGACTTGGGAGGAGAAAACCCCAAAGGAAGGTTCTGTTTGTGGTGTAACTAAATTTACCGATATTGTAATACCAGGAAGATACACAACACCTAGTAGGAAACAGGGCCACTGACAGCCACTGAAGGACACACACAGTTAAATGTCATGATAGCACACAACTGTGCAGAGAATAAAATCATATCCTTTTTGTATCGGCAATCACCAATCTTATTCCATGACAAAGTATTATTTATGTAATGAGAGAATATCCCATAAAGAGAAAGTGTAATATGTTTACAAGTTACCATAAGTTATCAACTGTACTTTTAAAGTATCGGGTTGAAGTTGTCCTCCATTCTCAACAGGGACTGGGGCCAGCTGAGATGTGCAGACTTACTTGCCCTCTTAAGGAAAGCCCTATGACATGACTGGGCTCACCATGGCAACCCAGAACAAGGACATCAGAGCACTTGAACAAACTCAACTGCATTTTCATCAGCATTTTGGAGAGAGACAACCATATCCTCGTTTGCTTGCTACTACTGTGAGGAAACACTGACCAGGACCAACTTGAGGGAAGGGGATTTGTTTGGCTCTATTTCCCTATCCTAATCTATTCGTGCTGGAATTTAGGGCAGGAACTCAGGCAGGGACCTGCAGATAAGACCTGAAGCAGAGGCCAAGGAGGAATGCTGCTTACTGGCTTGCTCTCCATGGCATACTTAGCCTGCTTTCTCATATCACCCGGGACTACCAGCCCACGGTGGCACCACTCACAAGGGGCCAAGCCCTCCCACATCCCAATATTAATCAAGAAAATACCTAGACTTGCCCACAAAATAATTTGATTGAGACAGTTGCTCAACTGAGCTTCCCTCTTCCCAAATATGTCTAGGTTTGTGTCAACTTACAAACTAGCCAGCACAGACCACCACCTCATTCTCTGAATGTGAATCCCATGGGCAGTTCACACCAAACACTTTGAAACTCTCACTCAATACCAGTCAGGTCCACTATCCCCCCATTACATGCTATGTGCACACCAAGGATGTGGAATCATTCCAAGTTTGATCTAGACCAAAAGAAAAGAGTAGGCAAGCAAACCCATTGAGTAAGAATAAATCCATTACATTTAATTCAAATTCTATTATAGTTTAACCCTATTTTAGGAAAATTCCATGAAGGTTTAATAGTAAAGTTAACAAAGAATTGATTGCTATTGTCCTGAGGCTTCTCTGTCATTAAACTAAGGACCTGATTAAATGTAGCTCATTTTTAATGTGGAACAGAAAACTCTATTTGTGCCCCATACTTCGTTGGAGATCATTACGGAATGACTAGAGCCACACACCGNATTAGGCTATGCTGTAATTACGCAACCAGCAGACACGTAGACCAAGCCAATAGGGTCAGTTGTGGAACAAGTACCACATTCAGGAAATGCTGCCTTGGGAATAGTACTTAAGGTTAAAACCACTCACACACACTCCCCCACAGGTGGGTGGAGATTGTCCTGAAATCTGTGGAAATGGAAGAAGAACTACCCCTGGTCAAGCAAACCCCTTTATAGTTAAAGGTCTCTGGCTTGACTAGTTGTTGTGTTAGTTTGGGGGAACACAACCATGCCGTCATAAACTGAAAATAAAGCCTAGGTATACTTGGACTTCCGAACATAATCTTACATCGATGTTGTCTTCCATGGAGGCTCAAGCTGATTTCCTAATAACCGTGACCTGAAATAACCATTGGATGATTTGAATGACAGATGTAGCCAGAACTACATGGTTTTTTTTTTATTACTTACATTTAAAATTTTAAATTTTAATACAACAAAATTCATGAGCAAAATTAGCATATAATCTTCTTTCTAGAATTTTCCATGTCTGATTGTTTTCAAAATCCTGCTTTCAGCTTTGTTGATTTTCAATGTTTCTAGTATTTTTTTTTCTGTTTTCTTAATCCCCACTATAAATTCCATAATTTCCCTTTTCTACTGGTTTTGTTTCTTTGTTGTGGGGTTTGCTTATTTTTGTTCTGTCTTTGAGACAGGGTCCTGGCTAGCCTGGAACTCACTGTGTAGCCCAGGCTGGCCTCAAGCTTGCAGTGGTTCTTCTGCTTCTGTCTCCTGAATGCTGGGACTCTGGATGCACATCAGCAAGCACAGTGCCTGCTGGTTATATTTTATGGGACTTTTGTTTGTTTCCTGAGATAGAGTCTCATTTTGAAGCCCAGGCTGGCCTGAAACTCACTATGTAGCCTAGGCTAACCTTAAACTCATGGCAGTCCTCCTGCCTCAGCCTCTCCAGAAATAAGATTAAAGCCACCACACCCACTTCTGACTTTTTGAATTGCTTACATTGCTCATTATTTTCAATTTGTCTTATGTTTAAGATGAATTCATTTACACGTATGTATTTAATTTTAATTACCAATATTAACCATTATCTTCCCAACCTACAAGTTTTTTATATAATACACAAGTAAAAGTAGTTTGTAATTTCTGTTATAATTTTCCTCTTGAATCTGGGAATTCTATATGAGACTTTCTGCCTGTTTGAGAATCCATAGTTCTATTTTACAGGTAAAGAAATTAAAGTTGAGAGTAACTGAATTCTTGCTCAAAATTTTGTATGTAACACATGACTTGAAACTATAAACTCTTCCAATTACTTTTCTACTTGCTTACTTTATATCCTCTCCCTGTCCAGGAGCTTTCTGGAGTTCAACTCTCATTGTCTTTAACCCATTAAACCTGGAGTTCCACACTTTCATTAACACTCGCTGTTGCATTCTTCATATGTGCCTAAGCCTTTCTCAGGGTATCTTGAGACAATTTTCTTGTAGTTGGTTATTTTTACTCTTTGGGGGGCCCGCTGCCCAGCTCCCAAATAAATACACAGAGGCTTATTCTTTCTTATGAATGCCTGGCCTTAGCTTGGTTTGTTTCTGGCCAGCTTTTCTTAAACTATCCCAACTACCTTTTGCCTCTGGGATTTTGCTTTTTTCTATTTCTGTATATCTTTTCTTTCCTTCCTATCCCGTGTCTGGCTGGGTGGCTGGCCCTAGCATCCTCCTCTCCTCCTCCTTTCTTACTCCCCCATTTTCTCTTCCCAGATTTCTCCTCTGTTTCTTTATTCCATTTATTCTCTCTCTGCCTTCCAGCCCTGCCAATCCTTTCTCCTGCCTAACTATTGGCCATTCACTTCTTTAATAGACCAATCAGGTATTTTAAACAGTCAACACAGCTTCCCAGAGTTAAACAAATGCAACATAAAAGAATGCAGCACATCTTTGTATCATTAAAACAAATGTTCCGCAGCATAAACAAATGTAACACATCTTCAACTAATATTCCACAACACTTTCTCTTTGACTTTCTTATGCATCAGGACTTATTAATTTCTAGACATCACTTCTAGTAATTAACATCTACTGTGATGGCTAAAGAAACTCCATTTTATACTAGGCATCCATCTTGCTACCCACTAGCCATTTGTCTCTGACTCTAGTCCCTAGCAGATAAGTTCCCAATAACCCTGACTCAGTGACCCCCACCTGGAAATGTGCAGCTGTGACCGTCTACTTGTTATGATATGACTGATTGCCTTTTGGCTTCTGTAAAGTGCTTACGCCAACATTGAAGGGCTATACTGAGGTCACCTTTACTACCTAATCTTGTCAGAGCAAAACAGCTCTTGGCTTGCTTATGTCGATGCTCAAGGTCTTCTTGTGGTTTTCACCTTTAAAAATTCTTCCCTCGACCCCGCTTCACACAGCAATCTCAAGTTTGGCTCAGAGGTTGTTTTCCTGCTAAATAAAGTTAACAAATTATAATCCCAATTGAGGCTCTGGTCTTCTCCCAGAGGTCACAAACTCCATAACACTACTAGGCTTTCAAGTTAAAACACTTATTAGCCATGGTAGAACATACCTGTAACCCAGCACTCAGGAGACTGAAATAAGGGCCTTGCTAGAAGTTAGAGGCTAGCCTATGCTACTTGGTGAGTACTAAGCCAGCCAAGGCTATGTGTGGCATGATGCTGTATCAAAAATAAATAAATTGAAGGAATTTTTGTTTCATGAATGTTTACAGGGTGCGATTTGTTAGCCATCAATCGGCAGGTCCTGTGGTGGAGGAATCTGTTTGCTTAGCACAATTGGGTTATGGATAATGATGAAATGAGCAAGGACAAGACACTATAACTAGACTGAAACGACCTATGACCCCAGGATTAAACCACTGTGTCACTGAAAATGGCGACATTGCAGGAAAGTATGAGAGCCAAAGTTATGTTTTAAGTTTTAATTACTGTGCCTAAGAGATCCATGAAACAAAAATGTATCTGATCTGCAAACCTCTTGCCCAAGGTCAGACAGTTCCTGAAATGCTGGAGGCTCTTTTTTATGGGAGATAACAAGCCACGTGTTTTCACTCACCTAAACAAGTTTGTTTGACACATCTGCACCGTATGTGTTTGATCACATGTGGGTGGGAGGTTCACAGGCAGGAAATATGTCAGGGTGTATGCTTGCTCCTGATTGGACCTGAGGGAAATACTTAAGCGGCTGCAGACGGTGACTGTGGGCCATTTCCTGGGAAACGCCATGCACCTGTCCAGTATTTAATTAAAGCTTGCTTCAACTTCGTAAACATTTCTTTGAGAAGTTTTATTGTTCCATTGTATAAATGGACAGAGAAACCCCAGACTTGAGAGACTTGACATGTGGTACAAGTAACCACCTGTAGACTGGAGTGCAGGGTCTGCCTGACTCCACAACCCATCACTGCAAGCACCCTCAGTCTTATCTTCTTCATCCAGGCTGTAGCCTGGGGCTGCTACCCATCCCCCACCACCCACAGCCAGGGTGCACTGGGAAATAGGAGATAGTTCAGACAAAAGGGTGGCTGGCAGGCTGTGGCCAGCTTCCTGCAGACCCAAAATGCTTTGTGGGAGGTTCATTTTTCTCTTTGTCTTTGAGAGTAACCTCTTGGTTACAGGAAGCACAATTGTCTAAGCATTGGACATGAGCTTCATGGTAGTACTTACCTCTTTCTGAATCTTTACTGAAGATGGTACAGGGGCTCTCCAATGTCAGAAATTACACTCAGTATTAAAAATACCGTGTTAATGCAATGTCTGAGTGTCTCCGTGTATATTTTCTCTAGGCATCATTGAAAAAAGCTGGGTATTTCCATTATTTAATAAAACTATGTTAATCTTTCCAATGATGTGGTGCTGTACAATGGCAATTAGTACTTAAATATTTTACATTGCACACTTGCTGATGGCCATTTTTCACCATTTCACAAATGTATCAAAGTAACCTCATTGGTCTTGTACTAGCAAGCTGGGCAGTAGAAGGAATACTGCCTACAGACTAGTTCATGATTTTTTATTTGCACATTCATCCCCATAACCATGAGGATTTGAAAATTGATAACTGGGATGGTCATTCTTCCATCTTCAGTATTGAGATTAGCTTTTCCCCCCTTTTTGGTTTCCTGTTTGATTTCTACAATCTGTTTGTTTGTTTGTTTGTTTGTTTGTTTGTTTGTTTGTTTTTTGAAACAAGGTTTCTCTGTGTAGACCTGGCTGTCCTAGAACTTGATCTGCAGACCAGGCTGGCCTCAAACTCAGAGATCTACCTGCCTCTGCCTCCTGCATGCTGGGATTAAAGGTGTGCACCACCACCACCCAACTAAATTCAGATCTTTTGGCTTAGACTACTAGTGTAATTTTTTCAGCATCCCTTTGCTCGCCATTCCCAAGTGTTAAGGACCTGGTAATAATGTCCCCCACTGGCTCCTGAAACTGTTATCAAGACTGAGAATATGTGGCTCCTGTGTATTTTGCCATTTAAACATGGCTTTTTGCCTTAAATTCTGTTGCCTTTCTTGAAAGACATGTGCAGGTTCACGTGTGTCCGTGTGTGTGTGTGTGTGTGTGTGTGTGTGTGTGTGTGTGTGTGTTGCATGGCCTTTTTATCTTCACTTTTCCTCTAAACTTAGTTATCCATTACTCTTCTTTCTGGGAAATAAGACAAAAGAAGTGAACTTCTGTTGTCTTTCCAAGTTTGTTTCATGTTTATCCCATGTGAACACAAGCTGGCATAAATGAGAAACATTTTGGATGTGACCTATTGGTCCATAAGATGGAACCATTCATCAAATATTAATGAGTCATTTCATAAAGTGATGTTTATAATGGAAGCCCAAGCAATTGTAAGAAAAGCAAAGGACCCTCAGGTTTTCTCACTGAAGGGAGCCTTGACAGAAGAACCTAAGTGACTTTCCCTCAAGTTACATTTCCTTGAACAGAAAAATGTGATGTCATTTCACATGGCAAGTGAATATACATTTTCAAGGAGCTGTTTTTACAAGAGCTAAGAGCTGGGGTTCAGTTCCTGTTCATCAAACCACATTCTGCCCCAAATCCAGGCTCTGGCTTCCTACGAGCTTTCGGACCAATAGACCAAACAGCTGAATAAAGTTGAAATGATACAATTGCATCACTCCAGCATGACCTTCCTTGTCATGAGGTCTAAATGGGCCACCAGTTTCCTTTGGTACAAATTAGAACTCCACACACCAATTGTGAGTAAATAAAATTTGAAAAATAGTCCATGTCTGAGAGTGAAGGGTTAAAGGTAAAGAAACAACCATATACTGTGGACTGATCCTCCTTAAACTCAACACAATTCATGTTTGCACAACACGAACAGTGCTGTCACTGGTGTGTGGTTTGAGGAGAGAACATGGAGTCAACTCTCACCATCAAGATAGATGTCAACAAAACCAGAACTACAGGCAGAATTAAGACTTAATTCTAACTCAG
>LZPO01108082.1:100473-122494 GCA_001675575.1 Neotoma lepida | reverse complement strand
GTTCTGGGGGGGGGAGGGGTACCACCCAGCTCCCAAATAAATACACAGAGGCTTATTCTTTCTTATGAGTGCCTGGCCTTAGCTTGGCTTGTTTCTAACCAGCTTTTCTTAAATTCTCCTATCTACCTTTTGCCTCTGGGCTTTTATCTTTCTCTATATACGTTTATCTTTCTATATACCTTTCTTTCTTTACTCCATTGCTGGTTGTGTAGCTGGGCAGCTGGCCCCTGATGTCCTCCTCTCTTTCTCCCTTTCTTGCTCCTTGCTCCTCTCTTCCCAGATTTCTCCTCCTATTTATTCTCTCTGCCTGTCAGCCCCACCTGTCCTTTCTCCTGTCTGGCTATTGGCCGTTCAGCTCTTTATTNGACCAGGTGCTTTAGGTAGACCCAAACAATCCTGGAGAGANACAAGTACTTTTCAGAAAGTCTCAGGCATGCCTGGACCAAGCATGGAATTGGTTGGTAGAATTATAAGACCTGAGGTTANAACAGATTGGAGAGAGATTACAAATAGCCTTAATATCAGGCTGGTAACAAAAAGAACTCTGGTGGAAGTTGAAGCCACACTGTGTGTCAGGANTAATGTTTAGTCCACTTGCATTATTTACTTCATTCTTCACAAGCAGGGCTGCTGTTGAGTCTATGAGAATCATCACTTTTCAGAGTTTGGAGAGGTTGAGTAAACTGCCCAAGGTTACTACACAGCTTGTAAGTTGTAAATCTAATATTAGAATAAGGTAATTCTGACTCTATAAACTGAGTTTCTAGGCAGCTAAGAGTTTGGGTTTTATCCTACTAGTTTGAGAATTTGGTTTTGGTTTTTCTTGTTTTTTATTTTTGTCAAAATTTAGTACATAAGGTCAAACAGTTAAGCAGAGCATAGTCCTCTCTCTCTCTCTCTCTCTCTCATTATCATTTGCAGCCCAGAGGCAAACATTTTTACCTGTTAAATCATCACTATTATCACCATTTCCAAGTCTTGATTTCTTGATCACCATGTCTTGGTTTTACAATAGTGCATGTGNTCTGTGCTGCTTATGTTTTTGTCTGTTTTATTTTTGTCAACTTGACACAAGTTCAGTTCATCTGGGAACAGGGAACTTCAACTCAGAAAATGCCTCCATCAGACTGGCCTGTAGCAAGCGTATAAGACATTTTCTTGATCAGTGATAGATGTGGAAGAGCTCAGTCCTCTGTGGGTGGTGCCACCCATTGGGCCGGTGGTCCTGAGTTNTATAAGAAAGCAAACTGAGCAAGCCATGGAGAGCAAGCCAATAAGAAGCATTCCTCCATGGTCTCTGCTTTGGTTCCTGCCTTGAGTTCCTGCTTTGCTNCCCCTAATGATGGACTGTAACTTATAAACTGAAATAAACCTTTTCCTCCCCAAGTTGCTTTTGTTTTATCATAACAATTGAAAGCAAACTAGGACATTATCTATTTCCATAGCAAATGATGATAATTTAGGTCTCAGTTTCTATTTGTCTACATCACAAGCATCATCTTTCACATAAATATCAATTCTGTTAACTAACATTTACATTATTTTGACAGGTGAATATCCTGAGCCAGGTAGTACCAATTGAAAGTATTACTTTTTTCTTTCTTTCTTCCTTCCTTTCTTTCTTCCTTCCTTTCCTTTTTCAAGATGGGGTTTCTCTGTGTAACAGCCCTGGCTTCCTAGAACTCACTTTGTAGACCAGGCTGGCCTCAAACTCACAGAGATCCACCTGTCTCTGCCTCCCGAATGCTGGAATTAAAGGCATACAGCACCACCGCCTGGCTACCTTTTCCTTTCTTGAATGACCTTTTTATTTTCTTGGACTTAATTATTTTCNTGCTTTTTATAACANTGGCTTCAATTTTCTGTCCCCAAACTACGCCCAAGAGATAACNTATCTCTTACTATGTGTCTTAGTCACTGTTCTATTGCTGTGAAGAGACGCCATGACCACGGCAACTCTTATAAAGGAAAACATTTAATGGGGGACTTGCTTACAGTTTCAAAAGCTTAGTCCATTGTCATCATGNTGAGGAGCATGGCAGCAGGCATGGCAGACACTGGAATAGTAGTTGAGAGCTACATCCTAATCTGCAGGCAGAGAAAGAGATACACTGGACTTGGCATTGACTTTTGAAACCTCAAAGCCCACCCCCAGTGACACACACACACACACACACACCTGCCCCACCTCCTGAGCAAGGCAACACCTCTGAATCCTTTCAAGTAGCGTTACTCCCTNGTGACTAAGCATTCAAACCTATGAACCCACAGGGGCCATTCTTATTCACACCACCACACTATGTTTAGACTCGCTATGAGTCTGATGAGTTTCCTATTCCTGGGGGCCTCTTGTCCAGGATCTCCAACCTCAGGCAGTTTGGAACAACAGCTTTCTGTCTAATGCAGATGCAGCCGAAATCCCCCAACAGCATCCTGCTGAGTATCCCTGGCCTTTGTTCCCTGCATCCATCAATCCCTGGGTGCCACAGCTCTTTTTCCATTCCCCTTCTTTTGGAGGAATCTCACTGTCTCTATTATTTACTGAGAGAAGAGGCTTGGGAAGAGNTTTTGTGTGAACTTCATTTACGAAAAGGTCATCTTCTACCCTTAAATTAGTAGGTTTGGTTGAGAATTGAATTCTAGGTGTCTTAGTTAGGGTTTCTATTACTGTGACCAAACACCATGACCAAAAAGCAAGTTGAGGAGGAAAAGGTTTATGTGGCATACACTTCCATATTCCTGTTCATATTGCAGAAAGTCAGGACAGGAACTCAAACAGGGCAGGATTCTGGAGGTAGGAGCTGATGCAGAGACCATGGAGGGGTACTGCTTACTGGCTTGCTTATAGTTGCAGAGATTCAGTCCATTATCATCATGGCAGGAAGCATGGCAATGTGCAGGCAGACACGGTGCTGGAGAAGTAGCAGANAGTCCTACATCTTGCAGGCAACAGGAAATTGACTGTGACACCAAGAGAAGCTTACGCAAAAGAGACCTCTAGGCCTGCCTCCACAGTCACACAAGTCCTCCAACAAGGCCACACCTCCCAATAGTGCCCATCCCTTTGGGAGCCATTTTCTAACCACCACACTAGGTGAGAAGTTTTTCTCAGAAGACATTGCTTGCCCTCTACTGATGAGGAAGTCATCAGTAGATGACTTGATTGTTTAGATGCACAGTCAGCTCTCCACATCCAAGGGTTCACATTTGTAAAGTCAGTCAGGCTTGGATTGAAACCATTCAGAAAAGCTGGGCATGATGGCTCATGCCTTTAATCCAGCACTGGGGAGACAGAGGCGGGAGAATCTCTGTGATTTTGAGACTGGCCTGGTCTATGTAGTGAGTTCTAGGACAGTTAAGGCATGTACAGAGACCCTGTCTCATTCCCCCCACCATTCCCCAAAAAAGAAAAAGAAAATACTGAGAAAAATTACCTTTGTCTGTACCAAAAGGGTACTTTTTTTTGCCGGGGGGGCAGTGGCCAGTCATTATTCCTGAAATAATACAGTGTAAAACCTATTTACATCGCATTGTGTTGGGTATTCCATGTATTTAGAGATGAGTTAATGTATAGGAGAGAGGATGCATAAGTGATGCAAGCAGTCATTTCTGTAAGGAATTTATGCATCCTTGCAGGTCCTGAGCCCACCTTTGGCAGGTACTGAGAGACAAGTATAATCTACCCTTCCTGCCCACTCAAAACTTTTTTTAAATTTATTTTCAGTTTCTTAAATGATGAAATGGCGTGGTCCTGACACATATCTACTGGGCTGGGAGTTTTATAAATCATTTCAATTGGGAAATATGGTCTTTAAAGCCTCCATTATTCCTAATTTTCTCTCCTCCGTGTCCTTCATTTTCTCTGTTCTATTTCTGGAAATCTCTCTGTCTCTGTCTCTGTCTCTGTCTCTGTCTCTGTCTCTCTCTCCACTCCTTCTCTTACCCTCTCTCTACCTCCCTTCCTTCCTCCCCCTCCTCCCCAGGCTCTTGCTTTGTAACTTAGGCTGGCCTTGAACTCACCTGAGCTGGCCTCCTGTATGATGGGGCTCCAGTGTGCTCCTATAGGCCTTGTCTGTGTGGATCTTATTCAGATACTGACCTTCCTGAATTAGCTCTTACGGCCTGAGGGTCCGTTTTCCATCTCTTTATCTTTTGTTTTTTTGGGGGGGAGTTTCTCCTCTTTGTTTACCTCCTTTTATTGAGGTGCCATTCTTATAGTCACATGTGTAATTCCCAGGAGCTCCTTTTCACTCTCTGACATCATTTTGCCCCAGTGGCCTCCTTCTAGTTTCCTGACTGACGTATTTTCTCTGATCTCCATGAAGACATTCACCTTAGTTTATTAGCCATTTCCTCCTGCCTGAATCTTTCTTGATTCATCCAAATATCTTTCCTCAACAGCCTATTTACTTTAGTAGGGGTTGTTTGGAAGGCCAGCCAAGAGGTGAGGGCNTTGGCAGGACCTTTGCTGATTGGTGACAGCCATTGGTGTTGGGAGGACATTGCTGCACGTTTTCATAGGGGAGTGTGAAATCTAATTTTATGTGTTGTAGAGCCCATTTGTTTGCGTTTACACCAGGCCAGACATTGTGGTAAATGTATTTTATACATGCAGATGTCATGTACAATATATAAAAGCAAAATACATGCACACATAGATCCACAAGCAGACAAGTAAGAAGGCTTCCCAGAGAAAAGGAAGTCTGCCTGTGTATAACAAGGAAGTTCTGCCTCAGTTTCCAACCTGTTGGCTTGTCCTTAGCATTTCAGACATTATCTCTTGCCCGTCTCTAGCTTCCATGTCAGTCATGTAAGCTTCAGACTTTCTAGCCCTCACAATTACTCGAGCCAATCACACACACACACACACAAACACACACATACACGCGCGCGCACACACACATACTCTCTCTCTCTCTCTCTGTCCCTCTTGGTTCTGTGGAGAGCCTTGTCAGACACAGGGAGTCTCTGTTTTCTCTGTATTTAGGCCTTGTCTCTTCTGCTGGCCAGATTTCTCTACAAAGATTCTTTTGGTTTCCTCACTGAATGTGCAGCCGGCCAACCAATAAGGAGGCTGCAAGAGTTTGCCGAGTCTCCTGANTTTGTTGAGGTACCCCTCGGAGTCACTCTGTCTAGAGAAAAAGAAACCTTTTCTAAAAAGTTATAACCTTCATACAGAAAAGAAAGTAAATTCCCACCTGAGTTTGAGTTCATTAACTTCCAACATTACACTTAAAAGTTCTTGGATATATATTCTAAATATTTATCATCAGCTTTTAAGTTGGTGGGTGAAGGAATGTGTTACATTGTGGCATTTTCGTACATACTTCGTTCTTAGTGGGCCTCCTCTGCACAGTTTGCCCAAATCCTTGTGCCCACATTGGACGCCCCCCTCTGCTTTCATGTATTCTATCACTGTCTTTTTGTTTTCCACTTTAAGATCTCTTCTTCCCCTCTCATGATCTCCTTTCTGGTGTCATTACCTGGACTCGTGTGTGTGTGTGTGTGTGTGTGTGTGTGTGTGTGTGTTTTAAAATCTAGGGTCTGCATCTGAGACAACATGTGGCATTTGTCTTTTGAGTCTGGGCCATTTTAATGATTTTTCCAGTTTCATCCATTTTCCTGCAAATGTCATAATTTAGTTTTCTTTACAGCTAAATATAATTACACTGTGCATTTGGGCCACAATTTCTTTATCTATTCATCGGCCGGGAGATATCTAGGCTGGTTCCATTTCTTGTCTGTTGTGAATAGTGTAATAATACACATGGATGTGTAAGCATCTCTGTGTGGGACTTCAAGTCCTTTGGGTCTCTGCCCGGGAGTGGTATCACCAGGTCAGATGGCAGTCCTATCTTTAGCATTTTGAAAAACGTCCGCATTGATTTCCATACTGGCTGCATANGTTTACAGTTCCACTAGCAGTGAATAAGGATTCATTTTTCCCCACATCTGTGCCAACATTGGTTGTCATTTGTTTTCTTGATGTTAGTCCTGACTGGGATGAGCTGACATCTCAAGTTAGTTTTAATTTGCATTTCCTAATGGCTAAAGATATTGAACACTTTCAAATATTTATTGGCCATTTATATTTCTACTTTTGAGACCTATCACATGCATTAACCTATTTGTAGATTAGAAGATTTGAGCCTTTGGGTTTTTTGGTGGTGGTGGGGTTAGTTCTTTGTGTATTGTAAATATTAAACTCCCTGTCTGACATATAATTTTAAAAGCATTTTCCTCATTCTTTAGGCTGTCTCTTACTCTTGTGATTATTTCCTTCCTAGGCAAAAGCCTTTTAATTTCAGTTTTTNCCTATGCCTGTATCTTAAAGTGCTTTCTCTGTTCTCCTCTTGCAGTTTCAGGGTTTAAAGTCTCATGTTATGGTCTTTAAAGCATTTGAATTGATTGTTGTGCACAGTGAGAGATATGATTCTGATTTCCTTCTTCTGTCTGTGAATAAGTCATATTTACCAGGCAACCAAGTTTTGTATGTTGGTCTTGTATTCTGATACCCTGNTGAATGTATTTATCAGACATGAGAGTTTTCTTGTAGAGTTTTTGGTGTCTTTTAAGTATGGAATCCTATCATTTGCAAATAAGGACAATTAGACCTCATCCTTTCCTATCTGTATCTGTTTTATTTCTTTCTCTCGACTTATTGCTCTAGCTAAAATTCAAGCACTATACTAAGTAGAGAGAGTAACAGCCCTTATCTCATTTCAGATTTTAGAGGAACACTGTCAGTTTCCCCCCATTTGGTATAATGCTGGCTCTAAGTTTGTCATACATAGCTTTATTGTACTGATATATGTTCCTTCTATTCCTAGTTTTTTTTCAGAACTTTTATCATGAAACTATGTTGAACTTTGTCAACTTTTTTTGTCTACTGAAATGATCACATGATCTCTGTCCTTAAATCTCCTTTTTTGTTGTATTTCACCCATTAATTTGTGTATGTTTTACCAGCCTGGCATTGTTTGATAAGACTACCTTGGTCATCATGTATGACCTTCTAAATGTGTCTTGCTTGTATTTTGTTGAGTATCATTGCATCTATATTCATCATGGAAATTGGTGTGGAGTTTTCTTTTGTTGTTGTTGTTGCTATTCCTTATCTGGATTTTATTACAATTATTTTTTAATTGATCTTGCCCAGATGGCTCCCAACTTATGATAATTTATCTGAGTTTGGTTTTTATTGCTGTGAAGAGACACCATGACCATGACAACTGTTACAAAAGAAAACATTTAACTGGGGCTGGCTTACAGGTTCAGAGGCTTAGGCTATTATTGTTATGGAGGGAAGCATGGCAGAATGCAGGCAGACATGGTGCTGGAGAGGTAGCTGAGAGTTCTGTATCTGGATCAGCAGGCAACAGGAAGAGAGAGTGACCCTGGGCCTGGCTTGAGCATCTGAAACCTCAAAGCCCATCCTCAGTGACACACCTACTCCAACAAGGCCACACCTCCTAATTGTGTCCCTACCTATGGGTCTATGGGGGGTATTTTTATTCNAACCACCACATGGTTCAACTNAGAATTTTATTTTTCTTATTTTACAAGATTTACATTCGCTAGAAATCATACTTTGAAGTTTGAGTTTTTGTTGCTTTTTCCAGAATATTGATATGTGGCAGAATAGTGTCTCAAGCTGCTAGACAGTGGCAGCAAGACAGAGGTTTCAGAGAGTTGTGCAGCCACAGGGAAAACAACTGAAATTTTACAGTATACTGTGCTCAACTCTAATATTCAGTAGGTGAGGTATACCTCATCCATTTTCACATTCTGAACCTATGAGTCTATTACATTATAACCCATCATAAGTTAAGGAATGTCTGTCCAATCTTAAGTTATTTTGTTTTATTTTGAACCCAGGACATTTTGCATGCTGGACAGTGCTCTGATATTGAACCNCATCTTCAGGCTCTGATTGGTTTTGGGTTTGTTTTCTCTCCTTGTTATTGTTGTGGTTGAGACAAGGTCTTACTGTCTAGGCTGTGTTCACACTCATGATCTTCCTTCCCTGGCCTCCCAAATGCTGTGATTCCAGGCATTCATTTCTGCACTTCTGCTCAATNATTTTGTTTCTAGCCAGCAACTGAACCAATGTAGTTGGGACAATTTGTGTGCCTAGTCCTTTTTCAATGTCAGGGGCCTAATCTTGACTGAAGAATCCTAAAACTGGAGACTCCCACAAAGGGATCTCTATGAGAATATTCTTTGCCTACAAGCAAAAGATATACTTGAAGCTGTTTCAGTAGTAACCAACTTACAGTCTCATGTAGCTGGAAGTCCAGGAGATGGAAATTCTAGATCTGCTCCGGTGGAACCCCATACCACCAAAAACAAAGTGCTTTCCTGTGTCTGGCTCAGTAGGTCAACGTCCTATGTATGCAGTCAACAATATCCCCTCTNGTAGGTTCCAGAGGCTGCAGCAGGAACCACTTGTGAGTATGAAGATGGCAAAGAGTGGAGAAATATGTGTTCCTGTGTATATCTTTCTGTTTTTAACTAACAATAAAAAGGTTTTCCAGAAGTGCCCCCCNAAAATAAGGTAAGGACTGGGCCAAGGTTTTTAATACCTAAGCTTGTCTCTGACAAAAAATAGACTACAGTGATCTCTTTTCCTGTATGGCTGTCTTCTCTGAGCACATGGACCCAGAAACTCACCAGAGGGGTTGAGCCTGGGACTAGTTCTTCAGTAGGCAGTGAGTAACTTTGCCTGAGCAGGGTGTGGTTGTACATACCAGAATCACAGAATTCAGGAAGCTGAGGCAAGAGGATCAAAAGTTCAGGGCCAGTCTCAGCAACAGAGAGAGTTCAAGGTCAGCCTAGGCTACATGAGACCCTTAAAAAAATCCCCAATCGTTATTAACATCATCATCATCATCATCATCATCATCATCATCATATGATTGTCATCATCATCATCATTATATCATCATCATTATCATCATATCATCATCATCTTTCTGGAAAGAGCAAGACTTGGTATTCTTTTCTTCCTATGCTGAACTCAGAACTCAAGTTGATGAAGCATTAGGAGTTCCCAATAGGGGAAGATAGTTTTTACCTTTACTAAGGCCTATATAAGTCACAAACCAGGTGGAAAGTGGTAGGACATGCTACCTTGCATTTGTCTTCCTATTAGGAAGTAATATTTAATATTTAATATTTAACCACTCACCTTCCAAAATATACTGAAATATTTGAGGCTGTCTCATAGTCCTGGAGGCCAAGGTCCAAACACTACGTTTACTGATGGCCTTCTTGCTGGTAGTCGTAAGACTGCAGGGCATCACATGGCAAGAGATGGAGAATGAGTTTATTGAGAGTTCGTGTGTGTGTACGTGTGGGTGTCTTCTGATCTCTTTCCCTCTTACAAAATGACCAGAATGCAATTGTGGGGGTTCACTTTTCAAAGGTCCAACCNCTAAACACTATTGTCATATTAAATATGCATCCTCTTATTACTTCAGAGTGGGGATCACATTTTCTTTTTCTTTTTCTTAGAAAAGAAAATATATGTGATGGCTATTCTTGGTTGTCAATTTGACTACATCTGGAATTAACTAAAACCCAAGCAGCTAGGTACACTTGTGTGTAAGCAGACGTTTCTTGTCCTGACCATTTGGTTCCAAATAATCACTCAGGGGCTTATATTAATTACAAATGCTCAGCCAATATCTCCGGCTTGTTACTATATAACTCTTACATTTAAATTAACCCATTTCTATTAATCTATGTATTGCCGCGTGGCTCATGGATTTACCTGTCCTTTAGCGTGTCTTGCTTCCTGGGCAGTTAGCTGGTGTCTTCCTTGACTCTGCCCTTCTTCTTCTCATCATTCTCAGTTTGACTTTCCTACCTAACTTCCTGCCCAGCTACCAGCCTGTCTGCTTTTTAATTAACCAATGAGAGTAATACATATTCATAGTGTAGAAAAGGATTGTTCCACAGCACTTGTGAGNGATTTTTTTTTCTTACTTAAATCACATGAAGTGGGAAGACACACTTTTAATCCAGATGTTTTGAGGTGGAAGATCCACCTTTAATCTGGGCCACACCTTCTGCTAGAAACCCATATAAGAACATAGAAGAAGGAAGCTTGCTCTCGTTGTCTGCTCTCTCTCTCTCTCTCTCTCTCTCTCTCTCTCTCTCTCTCTTTCTCAAGTCCATTCCCTCACTGGCATTAGAGCCTACTTCTTCAGGGTTCTGGTGTATACCGAAGATTAGCTTAGACATCTAACCTCATGGTCTGAACAACTACTGGATTCTTGGACCTCCCATTGGTAGACAGCCATCGTAGGACTAGCTGGACCTCAGCCTGTAAACCATTCTAATAAATCATACCCCTCTCTGCTTATTATATAAGTTCTGTTCCTCTAGAGAACCCTGATTAATATAACATAATTTTATTATTTTTTTAAATACACCCTGTTGAGTCTATTTAATATCAGTCATATGTACACATGTTTAGGGCTGACATCTTGGGATTAGATAACCTATCAGGAGGCTTGTCTCTAGGGAAGACTTATTCTTCTCTCAACAGCCATTGGTTGCCTGTAACTCTTTATCTAGAGGTGGGGCCTNATAAGATTTCCCCATCCACATTGGCATGTCACTTGGTGTCATTATTTTTCAGGTTGAGATTTCATGGGTGCAACTTCTCTGTCATATATAAAAGACACTGTCTCACAACACATGTTCTGGTTCTCTGGCTCTTACAATATTGCAGCCCTCTCTTGCAAGTTGTTCCTTAAACCTTAGGTGTAGGGTTGTGCTGTAAATGGGCCCCTCATGGTCAGCTGTTCTCTGCATTTTGACCAGTTGTGGCTTTCTGTAACGGTCTCCTTCTGCTACAAAAAGAAACTTCTTTCATAAGGGATGGGGGATCACCTTTCAACACAAGAACTCTTGGGTGGCATTCAGTGCATATCCCAGCTATAACAAGAGGTAAAACAGAGAAAATTAGGACCTACCTGAGAGCAAAGGTATGTTCCCATCACCACCACCTTCATCATCATCATGATATTTATCATCATCTTTGTTGTATCAGGCACCTTTATGAGATGCTCACACTGTGTTCCATGATGATATAATCATCCAGAATGACATGACCTTAATTCATCACAAATGGTGACTGTGTCCCCTCTCACACAAATACCAGCACACCTGTGACTACTGACATCAGAGCTAAAAGCTACTGCTTTAAGAACTTATAATCAAAAAGAATTGATTACATAGAGAAAATGCTGCCAACATGCAAAGGGATTTTTTTAAAAGTAAGTAGAACAGTTTAGCAATTTTCATTACTTAACTTGTCATAAGCAGCTGTTGGGGGAAAAGAAGAGAAATTCTCNGAATGAGAAAACCACTACCACTCCACAAATAGTGCTTAACTCCTCAAATATAATTCTGCTACTGGATTTACTGATAATCTTTGACATAAGTGGCTAAATCACTCCAAAAAGAGTTAATGATGTCTGGGATATAGATCAGTGGTAGAGTGCATGCCTAACACACAAAAGGCTTTGGGTTGAGTCCCCAGCATTGTAATAATAATAACAATGGCTATAATAAACTATGATTTCAGGGTTGTCCATTTATAAAAATTTTTTATTTGCATGACTATGAAATAATAGGTCTGGATCAATGCCTTTTTCACTGCTTGCAATTAAAACATCCTTAACAAAATTATAAATAGCAAAATTAAATCAAATTTCTTATTTGAAAGTCAGTCTATTTTGGTACAATAACTCTACTAGATGTAATTACATATTACAATATTTTTTTCTAATGTGTCCTTACCCCCAGCTACATACAGCACCACAAATAGAATGAGGAATGTGATTTCCTGGCAAATAGAATTAAAACAGGAAAATCTATGAAGTGTGGAGCATTTGTTCTGTCATTTTTATCTATAATGAGTAAAATAAAGATTTATATCTTAAAGATTTTTCTTCTAAATTTAAAATTACCTTCAAACTAGATAACACTGTTGTATGGAGCTATTCATTTGAATCTCTTGTTGTCCCAGAATTTTTAAAATAGGCAAAACTTGAGAATATGAACAGTAATAGAGACCTCTCCTAGCATGCAAAAGGCACTGGGTCCAACTCCCAGGGATTCAAAATAAGTAAATAAAATACACCTTGTTTTCATGGGTACCTTTGTTATGTTTTTGTTCTCCCTCTCTCTCCTCCTCTCTTTTCCCTCTCCCTCTCCCTCCCTCCTCCCTTTTTTGGAGGATTTTTCAAGACAAGGTTTCTCTATATAGTCCTGGCTGTCCTGGAACTCACTATGTAGACCAGGCTGGTCACTAACCTGGAGATCNTACNGCCTCTTCCTCCCAAGTGCTGGGATTAAAGACTTGCATCACCGCTGCCCAGCCTCCCTCTCCCTTCTTCCCTGCCTTTCTTTCTTTTTGAGACGGGGTCTCTAAACAGCCTAGACTGGCCTTGAATTAACCATATAGCCCAGACAAGCCTCAAATTCACAATGATCNTCCTACATCAGCCACCCAAGTGCTGGAATTCTAGGCATGAGCCACCATGCCCAGGCTGGGTGACTGTAATTGTTCCCTGAACGCTAGAATCCCTCTGCCACATTCTCTCTCCATAGACTCTCAGAGTGAAACCTTCACTAATCAGGTTATTTTTACTCAGTTTCATATTTTGTATATATGTATTTAGTTTTTTCTTTTTTAAATAAAATTTTCATTAGTTTTTGAGATTATAATTGCATGATTTCCCCCTTACCTTTCCTCTCTCTTTCCTTGCTCTCTTACAAATTCATTGCCTAGTTTTTATTAATTGTTGTTACATGTATATGCATATGTATATACATATATATTCCTAAATACATAAATACAATCTACCCAGTCTGTATAATGTGACTTGTATGTATGGTGTCAATACCTATGACTACTGGTATTGGGTAAGCAACAGGTGTGCTCTTCCCTATAGAAGACTATTTCTGCCCCCCTCTCAGCATTGCTTAGATACCTGCTGTTTTAGTTAAAGTTACTATTGCTATAATAAAATACCATGACCAAAAGCAACTTGGGAAGGAAAGGGTTTAATTGGCTTACATATCCTGAATCATAGGCCATTGAGGGAAGTTAAGGCAAGTACTAAAGCAAGGCAGGAACCTGGAGGCAAGAGCTGATGTGGAGGTCATGGAGGAGTGCTGCTAACTGGCTTGTTCCCCTGCTTTGCCTTCTTTCTTATAGCACCCAGGACCACCAGCCCAGGGGTGGCCCCACCCACAATGGGGTGGGCCCTCCCGCACCAATCACTAATTAAGAAAATGCCTTGCAAGCCTGCCTACAGCCTGGTTGCATGGAGGCTTTTTCTGGATTGCACCTCCCTTCTCTCAGAAGACTCTAGCTTGTGTCAAGTTGACATAAAACTAGCTAGCACACCTGTAATTCTTTGTGTAGGGTTAAGGTTATTTGGGCTTTCTCCTGTCCACCTTAACATGTCTATTGCTGTTGTCCTTGTTCAACTAATGTTTAAGCAGTCGTGTTGGTGAGACTTTATGGATGTAGCATCTGATGTTACTAGGAGTCACAATCTCACAGCAAACTCCCTGATCTTCTGACTCTTACAGCCTTTCCACCCTCCCTTCCGCAGTGTTCCCTGAGCCTTGGGTTCAGGAGTGTTTTGTAGATATTTACACTGGGGGATAGGCTCCACAATTCTACATTTTGATTGGTTGTGGTTTTCTGTAATGGTGTCCATCTGTTGCAAAGAGAATCTTCCTTGATGAACATTGAGGAATGCATTATAAGGACAAACACTTAGAATGTAGTTAGGGATTATCCTGGTTTAGTAAAGTACTGNTTGTAGGTTCTCCAAGACCCATGATGTCACTAGCCCTGGGTAGTTGGCTGGATTTCCAGACCAGGCATGGTTTCCCTCTTGTTGAGCAGGCCCTAAGTCCAATTATTACTGNATGAGGATNCATGCCACTACTGCATCCTTAGGGTTATTGTGCCATGTTGGTTGTTGCTGTGGTTCATAAGTGTATAATGTGTATTTGTATAGGTGTGTGCCTGATTGTGCATGCACAAGTGTGTGAGGGGCATGTGTGTGCACATGTATGTGGAGGCCAGAAGTTAACACTGGGTGCCTTCCTCAGTCCCTCTTCTCATTTTTTGGGACAGAGTCTCTCTGAACCTGGAGGACATCAATTAAGCTTGATTGCACCAACAACCTCTCTGCCTTCCTAGAAGTGGGATTTCAGGCACCCTACTTTTTTCTGTTAACTTTTTAAAATTTATTTTAAATACCAACCACAGTTTNCCCTCCTTTCTCTCCTCCCAACCCTCCCCTCATCTCCTTTCTATCCTCCTCCCCANTCCACTCTTCAGAAAGGGTAAGGTCTCCCATGGCGTCAGTAAACCATGGNATATCAAGTTGAGGCAGGACCAAGCTCCTCCCTGCTGCATCAAAGCTGAGGGAGGCACCCCACCACAGATAATAGGTTCCNAAGAGCCAGCTCATGTGCCAGGGACAGATCCTGGTTCCACTGCTAGGGGCCCCTCAAACAGACCAAGCTACAGACACCCTACTTTTTATATGGATGCTGGAGGTAAAATTTACCAACCAAGCCATCTCCCCAGCCCTTAGCTCCACGTATTTTTTGTACTGTGAGTCAAAGAGACGATGATGGGAAAAGATAGAACTTTATTTGTACTTTTGGCAAAAGAGTGGAGACTAGAAAAGGTTTATTTGGCTTANACTTCTATGTCACTGTTCAGCATGGAAGGAAGTCAGGGCAAGAATTCAAGGCAGGAACCTGGAGGCAGGAGCTGATGCAGAGGCCATGGAGGGGTGCTGGTTACTGACTTGCCCCCCATGGATTGCTCAGCCTGCTTTCTTACAGAACCCAGGACCACCAGCCTAGGGATGGCACCACCACAATGGGCTGAGCACCCCTCTATTGATCAATAATTAAGAAAATGCCTTACAGCTGGATCTAATGGAGGCATTTTCTCAATTGAGGCTCCTTCCTTTCAGATAACTCTAGCTTGTGTCTAGTTGACATAAAACTAGCCAGGACAGGCAATGCCTCTAAATCTATGAAAGATTTACCTCCCCTATAATAACAGTGGGGGAAATGCCAGCTCACAGTAACCCCTAGGCAGCACTGCATGCCATATCACGAGCTGAAATATATCTTAGCAGCCCAATAATTATTTTAAGCTAAAACCCCCAAAGAACCAACAGCTTAAAAATACTGAATTNCAACTTCTTCTACTGCTGGGTGGTGGTGGCACACGCCTTTAATCCCAGCACTCGGGAGGCAGAGGCAGGCCGATCTCTGTGAGTTCAAGGCCAGCCTGGTCTACATAATGAGTTCCAGGACAGCCAGGACTACACAGTGAAACCCTGTCTCAAAAATCCAAAAAGCCAACAAACAAAAATAAAACAAAAAAAACATTCTTTTACTGATTTAAGCTGCATCTTCCAAAAATTATAGTTATCATAAACCTCTGCTTTACATCTTGACAGAGATGAACCATGAGCACAGCAATGAGTAATTATTTAAACTATCTGACTCCTGGCTTTCCGTTTCCTTCTGTAGAACTGTGGTTCAACTGTGGTTGGTATGTGTTTTCTCCCACCTCCTCTTCCCCCATGTAGTTTCCCTAGCTGTGTGGGGAGCCATNGCATCTAAAGGCCCCCATGCACACACACGCACACAAATGAGACTCGTCTCTTCTGTTCCTCTGTCCATGGTTAATTAAATCCAGTGCCCTCCTCCATGCACACACAGACACAGAAAATGAAAAGCTTTTCCTATTAACAGTATCATCATAACCCTGCCACAACCCTACCGTCCTCCCANGATTCAGGTAAGGAAACTGAGCCTTGCAGATGTTCAGAAAATGTCCCACGGTCACACAGTAGTTACACTGCAAAGGCAGGCTTTGAAGTTTGGATTCTGATTCCCTGAAAANAGGATCACCATAGCCTATTGTCCTGACATGCTGAGACAGGATGCCAGTGTCCTGGAATAGCCAGGCAGTTGATGCTCCTTCCCTTTACCCCCTGGATGCTTAGGAGTATCAGCTTGGTTCAAGATAACACAGGAAAAGTTTACAGAGGAAATCCACACAAAGGCAAGAATCAGTGGAGTGTTGTACTTGTACAACTGAAGTACCTATGGTCAGACATCAAGTGAGGAAGAAAAGGAAAGAAAAGATGTGTGCGCAACATAATCATGCACCTGCTTTGAGACTCAGAGACCCCCTGAAAGACTGTGGACCAAAGATGCTCAGCTTCTTTCTGACCTTAATGCCCAGCATAGCACAAATCCCTCCTTAGTCTCTNCCTCCAGGAAACTCTCTGGAATGGATCTAAATAAAAGTGTGCTATTTTCAGAATCATTACCTGTTATTTTATTAATCTTACTTCAATAACTATAGTGTTATTTTTAAAACCATTGATTTTTTTCATATTCATTTAATTTATACAATGTTTCATACTGATAAAGATTCTAATAAGAATTTCCANCCTTTTGACATTGTGACATGATGTTATCAAACTACAAAAGTGTTCAGCCACATTCATAGCTATTCTGGGACACACCTGCNTATAGCTTTATCATTAGTAATAATAGCCTAGATTATAGAAAATCAGTTAGATTTAGTCTACCAGAAAAGTGTCTCTGCACTGTGGTCTATCTGAGTTCAAAGTGAATGAATGGCCACAAAAAATGGCAGCCTCTGTGTCAACTCCTAGACGCTGCATCTGACTTGCCCCTTCTCTTAACTCTTGCTTTTTTCCTTCTTGATGGATAAAAACATCAGCCTGGAGAGACATCGGGGAATATTATGTACTTGTATAATCTTGAATAGAGAGGAACAACTATAGTCAAATAAAGTTACCAGGATACCGATGAATGCCTACAAAACAAAGACACAATTGCAGCAGTAAAGGAGGAATCTGGGAGTGTCTTAAATTGAGCCATAGCTTTCATGGCCCCTGGGGCTGATCTGCAGAGGCAGTTAATCATCTGCCTACGCAATCAAATCGATGCTCATGACCTTTTNCTTCTGTTGTCTTTTCATTTTGTGGTTCCCTCAATCCCTATAGTTGAGAGGAAGACAATGGAATCGTTTCCTTGGGGTGGGGAGAATTCATATAAAACAGTAATACATTATGTGCTATGGAGTGGAATTGTCAAATAAAATTATGATGAGACAGGGTAAGGGTAAAGCTTATCACTGGTATCATTTGGAACCTTTAACATACTCACACATCTTTATCCAATTGACTCGTATCCGTTCATTGTATAACAGAGAATGTGGAATAAATCACCCCTGGATAAAGGGAAATACTTGTTGCTACATCCAGGATAGGTTGAGATGGGGGAGATGGTGAGTGAGCTGTTAAATTTTCATAAGTGAGTTNACTGAGAAAAATATCTGATATTGCCTAGAACGTAGAATTGTTACATGTCTATTGATAGGTCCCAAAATTAAACTTGAAACACTCAAGACCTGGTGATCNTCTAAAACACTTTGGTGTCATTGCAAACTGAACCGACTGTTAGGAAGTCTGGGAGCCATCAAGTAGTCTTTGTGCCTGTAGGAGAGGCCCACAGCACTGGCCTTCTAGAGTTTCTCTTCCAGGAGACAGCAAACAATCCCTCCCTTAGCTTGCCTCTCAAGTTAAAAGGAGATGGGAAGTGTGAGGCGAGTCAGGGAGTGCTCTGGCAGAGTCAGGGGCTGAACTTGAAACCCATCCAACAGATATGGGTCAATGTAGACTGTGTTTAAAAGACAAACCCGAACCTGGAGTTCCTCAGGTTTCAGGAACACTGAAGCTCCTTGCTTCTTGCAGTCCACTGTTCTGATAGCAGCTTGAAGTTTCTTCTGGCTGTATCCTTCTTGGCCAGNACTGACNATCTTTGTGATTTTTCTAGGTCCTTTTTTCTTTTTCAACAAAGGCTTTTCTTGCCCTTGTCAAAGGCCAGGTGTCCCCTCTCTGAAGAATTGTAGCACATGAGTCACACCCTAAAGCATCTGCTGTATCATACAACACTTGCTGTATTGGTTCATGGGGGTCATTATTTTTTTGTGAGGTTCACTCTGTTGGCAGTGCAATAAGAAGAGAACAGAGAGAAGAACACCAATAGAAAGCTCTTCAAGTGCAAAGGCGAAGAAGAAAGGCAGAACTCCTATGTATGTAGAATAGGCCATCAACTAAGTCAACAACAGTGTTAGACTTAGTTATCAATTACACTCTTAGGAAGCAAGGNGGGGGGTGTAACTTGAGATGGTTGTCAGGTGGTGGGGCCACATGCCAAAGGAGGGACTGTAGAGAATGTGGAAACTGAGGCATAAGACGAAGAGCACTAGTTTATCACTGGACATGCTGAGGTTAAGATTCTGTAGGACTTAGATGTATACAGGATTAGTATCCTTGGGTAGAGTGGATAATGGATCCCTAAAATAGTCAATGGAATCTCAGAGAGAAGTAGAAGACCCAAATAACCACACCATGAAAGAAGCAGAATTTTTTAAAAGCCATCAGCATTTAACACCCACAATGCCCTGGGTTCAGTTCTCAGCACCGGCCAAATGAGAAAGGCATTAAGAACCAAGGATAAGGTCTGTTTGAAGCTGTGACTGCGTGTCTCTGTTGCGCAGGATGGGGTTTGTGAAAGTTATCAGGAATAAAGCCTACTTTAAGAGATANCAAGATTTAGAAGGCAGTGAGAGAGTAAAACTGACTACTATGCTCGGAAATGATTGGTGATCCAGGACAAAAATAAGTACAACACACCCAAATACAGGATGATAGTTTGTGTAACTAACAGAAATATCATCTGCCAGATTGCGTATACCCATATAGAAAGGGATAGGATAGTCTGCGCAGCATATGCATAGGAACTGCCAAAATACAGTGTGAAAGTTGNCCTGACAAATTATGCTGCAGCCTACTGTACTGGCCTGCTGCTGGTCCACAGGCTTCTCAGTAGATTTTGTGTGGACAAGATCTGTGAAGGCCAAGTGGAGGTGACTGGAGATGAATACAATGTGGAAAGCATTGTTGGTCAGCCTAGTGCCTTCACTTGCTATTTGGATGCAGGTCTTGCCCGAACTACAACCGGCAATCAAGTTTTTGGGGCCCTGAAGGCAGTTGTGGATGAAGGTTGTCTATTCCTCATAGTCCCAAACGATTCTGGGGTTATGATTCTGAAAGGAAGGAGTTCGACGCAGAAGTGCACCATAAGCACAGCATGGGCCAGAACTCTGCAGACTACATGTGTTACCTAACGGAGGAAGACGAAGATGCTTGTAAGGAACCAGTCTCTCAGTTCATAAAGAACATCGTGACTCCAGACACGATTGAGAAGATGTATAAGAAAGCTCATGCTGCCATCGGAGAGAATCCAGCCCGTGAGAAGAAGCCTGAGAGAGTTGAAGAAGAAGAGGTAGAACCATCCCAAAATGCCCCGTGCCCAGAAGAGAGATCGGGTTGCTCAAAAGAAGGCAAGCTTCCTCAGAGCTCAGGAATGGGCTCAGGAATGGGCTGCTGAGAGCTAAAGCAATTTTTTGTGAGGATTTTTTCATAAAGATAATGAACTTATTGGCCAAGCAAATGAAGAAGGAGAAGGACGACGATGACGAAGAGGAAGAAGAGGAGGAGAAGGAGGAGAAGAAGAACCAAGGATAAGGTGACATAACACCCAAGAGACTTGGAAACGAATGGTGACCGGCAGGAGCCGTCTCAGTGGGATGAAGAAGACAGAGCCAGAGGATGTGGCTTAAGGAATTAGTGGTGGGTGAAAAGTTGAAGGAAGGGAGCANTCTCCTTGTCTCCTAAGCTCTGAAGTAAAGGAGAAAGGGTGCTGGAGAGGGTCATACCAAGTATCAGTTAGGAGCCAAGAAGAGAGTCAATGTTGTCATTCATGGAAGGTAAAGGTCTCCAAGATGGGGAGAGAATGAGGTTCTGGACAGCAGGAGGTCCTTGAGAATCAGGAAGGAATGGGCTGTGACCATAGAAAGAGGAATTCCTATGTAAGAATTCAGGATGGATGATGCTATGAGACCCCAAAATCTAAGGAAGAGGACAGGTAGAGATCAAAAGACATGGATCTGAAAGTATATCCAAGTGCCAGCTTTGCTCTTTTTCTCAAAAAAGAAAAAAAAAATCACCAAAGTTTCACCTTTTCACGAGATCAGGGGTGGGAAGGCAACTTGAGGAGAGTGAGGGACGTGTGACTTGTGATGTTGTCCCTCCCCCAGAGCTGTGCTTCTGANGTTCTTGGGGTCTTGGACTGAGAACGTTCACATAGTAGCTGTCCTTTGCCACTGTCACTACTGTATGAGGTGGTCATGGGTATTCCCGTGTCACATGTGCAGATAGCTGGACCTCAAAGACATTCATCTTTGGCCCAAGCAAGAAGTATCAAGTCTAGAAGGGTGCCCTATCAATACCTGTCAAGTGAATGGGCCACATAGACTACCCTCTCCAACTTGTCACACCTAAGTGTGATGCTTCTTTCAACAGAAGTTTTGCTAGTGAGTCTATTCTCANGTAGTCTTGAATCAGCAGTAAGCTCCAAAAAAAGTCGCCATAATGAAAAACACAAAAAGTGGCTGGACAAGGAAGTGCCAGGGATACTATATTTACTCCAAACAGAAAAGCTACTTGCCTAATTATGACTGGTTGGGAAATGAGATTTAACTGGACAAAGCCCTTGAAGCGCCCGGGTCTAGCGCTTCCAGCAAGGACCTCCCTGCGTGGAGGAGCATTGGAATTGATGTGTGCTCAGTTTCTGTTCTACTGTGAATACTATCTGGATGAAAATTCCTGCCAGAACATTTCACTGAATGATTTACAATAGACTTTCCAAGGCTCCAACTGAAGGGCGGCAGCTGATGTCAGCGTGAGTGTGCCTGCATTCACCGGTTCATCCAGCTGAATAAAAAGTAACCAGTGTGGAACCCTGCTTGTTCTTCATAGTTGTAAGTCAAAATCTAGTGTGTGTTCTTCTCACCATTATGTCAGCAAAAAAAAAAAAATGTCACGTAGTGTACAGATAGGACATTGGACTCCCGAGTTCCTCTGGGCAGGTATTTAACTTTCCCCAATCGTCATTTCAGAGAACTGGACCAAGGTTTGGCACACAATGTGGGATAAAAATTGCATGTTGAGTTGAGTTGGAATGCATCAACATTACAGGTAGCTTTTTTTCTCTCCTAGAGCNGAGCACAGAACTGACCCTGGAGGATGCTGTGCGCATGAACACTCCTAATTCATTATTGAAGTTCTGGATGAATTATTAATCCTGGAGAAAAATCCATAGCCGGAGTTGTCTGTCATTGCTGTGGGAGGAGAATGGGTAGTAACTCATTTAGGTAGTCCTCCTACATCGTCACCCCCTTTCTCCTCCTCCGGTCTTAGATTTTGCAGTTCTCCCAAGCTGTGGCTGTCATTCTCATTCTATCCCTAACTTATGGTTTGACCTCAAGATGAGTCACTTAATCTCAATTTAGTACTTGTTTCCCCTTCAGTAAGNGCCAAGGGGGCCTGGCTGTGCAGCTAGCAAATAACCAGGCCTAAAAACTGGCTGTGTTACTCAGTGCCATCCATCATTTCTGTAAGGCCAACGGAAATGAATCACAGATACAAAGCCCCAATGGGTTTCCCCAACTCCTACCAAATTAGCCCTTTGGGGTGGCTAAGTCAGTGTAGAGTACAGTGAAGGGGAAAAGATAGGGGACTGGTGATGACTGCCCTAAACCCAAAGGGGAAAGTCTGGCAACAGAGGGCAGGGGGCAGGGGAGAGATACAACTCTGGCTAGAATGGCTGTGGATAGCTTGCACCCTTGGAGAGAACGCACCAGCCTCTGCTTTTCATAGATAAACACAAAAAGACAGCATGTGAGCTCTCCAGCCCTTGGCACTTAAAATCAAGTGAACTTACATGCAAGTTTATAGAATAAATTCAATATGAGATACACACACACACACACACACACACACACACA
>LZPO01108082.1:74854-93635 GCA_001675575.1 Neotoma lepida | reverse complement strand
CTAGCTTGCACTTTGTTCTGGAGCTTCCATCCAACCATTACAAACAACTCAAGGAGAAGGCCACACAGAGGAGGCTGTTCATCTAAGATCTACCACCTGAGTCTTATGCCATTTCTGGCTAATTAATTCCCTTCTCGGAGCCTCGATGTTCTCCTTTGTAATGTGGAGATAAAATCTACCTTGGAAAGTTGCTGTAGGGATTAAGGAAGATAACATTAAGTTATTAGGCACAGTGCCCGACACAGTTAACATGTTTAATAAATGCTAGGTCTTGTCTTTGTAATCCTCTTGTTGTGCAAACGAGGTCAGACCTAGACATGCAAAGTGCCTGTCTGAGTGCATACAGTGAAGTGGCAACAAGTTGAAAATTAAACAGAAACCAAGAGCCTGCCTCCAATTTATAGGCCTCAGTTCCTACATTTCCCATGTCTTGCCATGCATTGTGGAAGAGAACAGTGAACACAGTGGCATTGACTGAGTGGCATCTGATGTATGCACTTTATTTACTTAGCTGTAGCTGGGGAATTGAACTTAAGGAGTAGGGCCTTTGTGGATGTTTTTTCTATCCATAGGTAGCTGAGATGAATTTTATCTTAAAGCAAACTATCCCTGTTTTTTTATTTTATTTTTATTTTTATTGTGTGTGTGTGTGTGTGTGTGTGTGTGCGCGCGCGCGCCATCCTTTCTCTTAAGGATGGTATAAATCATAATAATAATACTTATGTAGTGGACTAAACATGAGAACATAAATGAATGAGCAAAATTTATAGGACTAGGCACTGTCTGTACAACTGCTGCCAAATGATGCTGGGATTCATTTTAACCACATAATCCTCTGAAACACAGGGTCTTCGCCTTATGTAGGTCTCCTCGAAACTTGCCCTTCTGGCTTCAACTTTCTACCCTTCCTTTTGAATCTGACTGAAACATGAGGACTGCTGAGGAAGGAGTGGCTTTTTCACAGGTATGATGAAACACACCACTCCTGCCTCAGAGTGACACTTATTCCGATTCTTAGACAAAAGTCAATGTTGATTGTGTCTGATAAACTATAGTGCCCTTTCATCATTGGTGATCAATGCTCATGGTCTTTATGCATCAACATGTTCAGAAANCAATTATGAACCAGAGAAGTGGGAAGGAAAGCTTGCTGCCGTGCTGGCAAGAGGCTGAGGACCCTATTTCACATGCTGCGGGAGTCTCATGAATCTATCGCTGGAAGACGCTGGTTGCTCATTGAAAGCAGTGAGAAAAAAAGGAGTGTGAAAGGGGTGATTAAATTCCATGATCTCACCAGATTTTTCTGGTCTCTTCCATTATGCCATGACAACTTGCATTAGGAAATTTTTTTTTTCTAAATTGCAAAGGGTATTGAAGTACCTCCCTCTGAAGCAGACACTTGGAAGCCCTTATTTCTAAGATGAAGCTGTAGGGAAATTAAGCTAAAATCAACATTGACCCATCAGCTTTATTATTATTTTTTTGTAGACCTAAGACCTCTCTCTACTAACAATCCTACAAACCAGATCCATATACTATTTTGAGGCCCCCTCAAAAGGGGATAAAATAAAGAGAGGGATGTGGAAAAGACCCCATAAACTGAGAAATAGCCCATGTTGTCAACATCTTCCTTGGGGACAGTTAGAACTCCCTGGGGCCACCGAGATAGGATAGAGGGTAAGCCTGGATGGCTTTTGACATCAACTACTGGCTGCAAAGCACCTGCCTGTGGTTCTAAGCTTCGACAGTGCAGTATCAGCTGGCTCCATTGTATTTCCCACAACCACGTGGCACGGAGATTGTTGACAAGAAGATGAAGTATTCTGTACCTTGGCCCTGAGTGCGCGTCTGCCTTCTGTCTCAGAGTCNGTAGTGATGAACCCGTGCTCAATATTCCCAGGGCAAGGTGACAGGGCAGGGTCTGGGTGTCCCAGGTGAAAAGAGGGAAGGGCTTGCACCGGCATTCTTCCCCAGCAGAAGTAAAGGCCTCAGGCTGTACTTCTGCCCACTTCAGGGTTTCTTGAGCCCTTCAAATCTGATTCACATCTGTTCCCCACAGGGAGTCCAGAGCTCTCAAAGGTCTTCAGCTTCTTATGAAAGAGTTTAGGGGTTTCCTTTTTGTTGTTTTTGTTTCAGCTGAAAGCAACACAATCTTGGCCTTAGTGATTAATTGCTAATGTGAGCTGTTGAATGGGGTGGGGCTTATGAGTGTGGATTAGCCCAATGTAACTCTCAGGTATCTAGTTCTTGAAGAATAAAAACAAATCATTTCAAATGAACCTTTCTAATAACCAAGCACGTTAACATAGGTGATTTGCCTCTGGAACTATATTTTTGATCTCAGTTATATCAGGCCTTCAAAACTTGGCAGGATACTTTCCCTAACCTTGTGTAACTTAATTTCTTTGATGGAATAGGATATACAGATAACTACAAACAAGAGCATTAATCCAGCCGCAATAGGAATTGGAATTGCTAATAAGCAGGGCAACGAGGGGGCCATTTTCTTTGCTTTAGAAATAACAAAAACATGGGAGCTGGGGATATGGCTCAGTCAGCAGAGTATTCACCAGGCACACATGAGGCCCAGCGTTCGATCCCCAGGAAAGCATAAACCTAGTATGGTATCTCAGACTTGTGTAACCAGCACTTGGGAGGTGGAGGCAGGAGGTGGCTACCTAGAAAGTTTGAGGCCGATCTAGGGTACATGAGACCCTGCATCAGTATACATGCACTCAAAACGAGTAAACAAAAAATAAAAAACTGATGATGATCAAAACTTGTATAGTGGCAAAAATGGAGAGAATATACATGAGAGACATAGATAAATTGTATTATTGGGAAATAGTTTTATTTGTTTATTCATTCTTTCTTGAATTAATCTCTTCTATTATATTGGGCATTTGTTTGAAACACTCAGGAGAAGAAAAAGAATGTAANGGAGGTTATATTCTCTGGCCATTTTTGAGTGGTTTCTCTCATGTAGCCACAATGCCATCCTCACACCCTTACAGTGTCTCTTCATCTCCTACATCCAGAAACATCTGCTNCACACCCTTACAAATTCTCTATGCTGTTTCTAGTCACAATTTATTTTCTTGACAATGGTTCCCCCTGGCTCCTTTGGCAGCCTTCCAACTTTATCTTTGGCTTCATTTCTGAGATTCACTTCCTACTTCCTGTTNGTGGGGGAGGCTGATTTTTAGGTGTTTTGGGTAAATTCCTGTCTAGTCTAGCTAAGCCCTGTGGTCTTGGCAACTAGGCATGAGTTTTCATGGCTACTTCCCTTTCTCCCAAATAGTTACACATTCATAGTTCATTATACTGAAGGATGAAACTAATGAAGACATATTGGCGTCCTTCCTGCCTGCCTGCCTGCCTGCCTGCCTTTGGAGACAGAATATCACTATGTAGCCCAGGCTGGCCTCAGATACTCCTGCCTCAGTCTCCCTAGGGCAGTTTTTACAGCTGTACACCAGCATGCCTTGTACTGTCAACCCATTCTTGTGGACTGGGTTCCATGCTCTTCCAGGAAGGTCAGAGCAGGACCTGAACAGTTCAGCAGGGCTTCCTCATGAAGCAGACTACCTTCTTAAAGAGACTCCCACCCGGCTGAATCAATAAGAATTTGTTGAAATGATGACCAACTCTTGGATCTTAAAGGTCTGGAGCAGAAGCGATGGAATCAGTTGTCGTTTCTTACAGAGAAAGAATCAAAAGTATTTCTCCAACACAAGGAGCACTTTGAACACTCAACCTACCCAGTGCACACTACCTCACTACAGTTCAGTGGCCAATGAGAGCAAAGTTGCTGCCTGAGCTATCGGGAGGGACTAGTCTTGAACAACTTATGTGATCTCTAAGAGGCCTAGACACCTGCATATTTCCTCAAGAATCTAAGAACAGATTTGAGAAGTGAAGCAACCAAATACAATAGATATAGGGGTATTCCAACTGTGTCAGTCACCAGCAAGTGACACTTGCACAGGGACCCTGAAAAGGTGAAGGAGAAGTCTTGTACTGGCTGGTTTTGTGTGTCAACTTGACACAAGTTAGAGTCATCAGAGGAAGGAGCCTCAGTTGAGGAAATGCCTCAGTGAGATCCAGCTGTGGGGCATTTTCTCAATTAATATCAATGTGGGGGCAGCCCATGGTGGGTNGTGCCATCCCTGGGCTGCTGGTCCTGGGTTCTATAAGAAAGTAAGCTGAGCAAGCCATGGGAAGCAAGCCAGTAAGCAGCTCCCCTCCATGGCCTCGGCATCAGCTCCTGCCCCCAGGATCCTACCCTGTTTGAGTTTCTGTCCTGACTTCCTTCAATGATGAATAGCAATGCTGAAGTGTAAGCCAAATAAACCCTTTCCTCCCCAACTTGCTTTTTGNTCATGGTGTTNCATTGCAGCAATAGAAATCCTAACTAAGACAAATCTCTAGCAGTCTGGATGCTTCCTGCTCTAACTATGGTCTGTGACCAGCAACTGGAGTCTCTCTAGAAATGCAGGTTTCCAGGCCCCCTCCTACCCAATGGAGTCACAGCCTGCACCCAGCTAGATCCCCCTGCACTCTGTTGGAGAGATGAACAAGCAATCGCTTATTTTGCTTACTTTGGCATCTTTCCCTGTCTAGTTTCCATTGCATTCAGTGTTAGAAACTGATTTTNNCTATGACCAATGAGAGTTGCATGGGNGCGTGGAGGTGGGCGTGCAGGAAAAGCCACCNCAGATCACATGAGGGTTTTACTCCTTGAATCCGGTATAAAGCTTCCCAAGCCGGCTTCCTCTGCACTTCCAGTGATGNTTTTGCGTCAGTGCAAAGCACNGCAAGGGGCCTGTGTTTGTAATTAGNAGATGCTGACAGATGGGCCGGGTGATTAGGTAGGTGCTTCTGCCCAAGACTCAGGAAGTCACCTGTGCCCAGAAGTCTAAGTCTCACATGTGGGGTGGGAACACTAACTTTGTCTGTGTATGTTTTAACCAACCCATAGAACACTTGGCTTCCTGGTGAAATGTGTGGCTTAGGATTCATCATCTTCTTTGTAAAACTATTTTTGAAGAATAAATATAAACAGTTGCATGTGAGCAGCCATCACGCAGGCTGCATTTTATGTACTTCACACTTTTCCACATGCCTGGGACTGGGTAGAGACAGGAGTCCCCTGATGTCCATGGATGCTCATCTGTTAACCAGGGCAGTTCAGAGCTTCTGAATCCCAATTAGGCGGCTCAAACAGAATGAGATGCCACAAATGCAACCTAGTGGGTTTTTTTTTTTCCCATGGGAAGTCAGAGAAGTGGGAAATATTTCAAGCCATTTGGCACGCTCACATAACCCCTTTGTGCGAATTCCTGCACTAACAATTTGCAATTAAAGTGAAAGTGAGTAAAAATAGAATGACCTCTCACTTCCACACCAACTGTGTGTGGTTGACTCTGATGGATGAATGTGCGTTACATCTGACCCATCCACAATGACGAACAACCAAAGAGGTGCCAACTTTCTATATAGTGTACGTANTGGAGGCCGGTTGCTGTTGTAACATTAATGCCAATCATTAGCTAAAATGGAAGTCATGGCTGTATAAAATATGCAAGTCAACAGCAAAGAGACACATCCACAATCTAGAATGCAGTGCTAAATATATTTTCTGTGACAAACATGGTTTTCCAGATAATGTCTTCTAGATGCATGAAAACACCCCAAATTTTGGGTCATCCCCTAATTTAGACTTAACTATTTGGTATCCAGGATTAGGAATTGTCACTAGCTTCATTAGAAAAGTTGTTCTGTAAGATGTAAAAAGTCATTGTACAACAAAATATAGTTATTTTGGTGCTTGGTGCTATGAGTTATCTCTGCTATTCCCTTCCCTTTATTCAGTATAAAAATTTCAGGGTTGCTTTGCTAATATNATTATGATGTCATTATGCCATGATTCTTTCAAATGTTGCTGAGATGCCATCAGATAGTTATAGTTTTCCTCCAACTTTTTATAAACTCTATGATTAATGTGTAGAGTGTTTGTCATCTGATGACTAAAAATAGCCACCCGAGAAATTTTTCTGGGNTCAAATCACTACATATGCCAAACAATTCAAGTGGATCTGGGCTACTTGGCAGAGGAGACAGCCTGTGAGTGGAAATGATCAGTCAATGAACTGAAATTGCAAATGAAACAGAGGCCACATGCCACTCTGCCTTGGGCTGGGGACTTTTTGCAAGGGGTGGGCATGAAAGAATAAAGTGGAACCCGATGGTGAAGGGCATGGAAGGGCCCACAACTGCTTTTGGCAAAAGAGATAGGTCGAGGCATTTTGGCAAGGTGGGTGGATGAGTTCTCCTCCTCAAAAAGATTACTCTAGCTCTAGTTGGAGGGTAACTAGAAGGAAACAAGTTTCCTGGATAAGACATTGTAAGCATTTAGAGAAAGCAGAGAGAAAATGTGGAAAAGAAAAAAACGAAAACAACTGTTGGAGTGTAGAGATGGAGGATGGAANTTAGGGTAGCAGGTAAGAGAGGGTCAGTGATGACTGTATCTATGTTTTAAGTATAGGCATGTGGTAATCCCAGTCACTGAGATAGTGATCATAAGAAGCAAGAAAGAAGCCGGGCAGTGGTGGTGCATGCCTTTAATCCCAGCATTCAGAAGGCAGAAGCAGGTGGATCTCAGTGAGTTCAAGGCCAGCCTGGTCTACAGAATGAGTTCCAGGACAGCCGGGACTACAAAGAGAACCCTTGTATCTAACAAAAACAACAACAACAACAAAAAACAAAACAAAAAGAAAGAAGAAGACGAGGAAGAGGAGGAGGAGGAGGAGGAGTCATCAGCTACTGTTGGACATGCCCACACATGACATGCATATGGAATCTGAGTCTGGAGTTAGTGAGTGTGGTCTTGACAACTTTGGATTGAAATTTGCCCAGGAGATTAATAAAGCACACTTCTGAGTGTGCTTATGAGGATATTTCCAAAGATGATTGACATATTGGAGCAACGGGGTAAGGAGTGGACTTGCTTTGTATGTAGGCAGCACTGCCCACTAAGGTGGGAACCCNGATGGAACAAAAGTGAAAGGAGTCTGCGTGCCCNGTTAAACATCTCTGCTTCACCAAGCTNTTATGCCATGATGTTTCACACAGCCCCGATCAACAAAGCCAGACAACTGTGGACTGAAACCTTTGAAACTGTGGACCAAAATAAACAATNGCTGTCTTAAATTACGTTCCTTGAGGCTTTTGTGACCACAGTGACAACCTGACTAATGCAGGGAAAGCTGAGCCAGGCATCCAGCACTTTATAAGCATGACAATAAATTGCCGCAGTCTGTTGAGGTGCATGAGATTGCTTGTGCTATTCAACTTTCCACCACTGTAAAAAATACATGAGATAAATTAACTTAAAATGAGCCTAGACAGATGGCTCTGTGGCTAAGAGAAGTGGCTGCTCTTGCAGAGGACCCAAGTATGAGTCTCACCACCACATGGTGGCTCACAACCATCTGCAACTCCAGTTCCAGGAGATCTGATGCCCCCTTCTGACCTCCGTGGACATCAGGCACCACTGGTCTCAGCCAGCACAGTAAACCATGGTGGGAATCTATGGAAGAGGAAGTGGTCAGCAGAAAGCAAAGAGAGAGGAGGAAGGATTCGGGATCCTAATATTCCCTTAAAGAGCATGACTTCAAGAACCTGACTTCCTCCGTCTAGATCCCACCTCCTGAAGATTCCACCACCTTCCAATACTGCCATAGGCTGGCATCCAAACCTTTAATANACGGGCCTTTGTGAACTATTCATATCTAAACTATAGTGTTCGTATTTTCACCACCATCACTGTAGCAGAAGAGCAGGGACCAGAGTCTGAAGCATTAGAAGTAACATTAGAAGGAAGTCAGTTTGCAGAGGAAGACTAAGGCCTTTCCTGCAGAACTTCAGCTAATGAACAGAGCTTATGCAAGAAAAGCCTGTGCCATACAAATAGGAGATGGCCAGGCATGGTGACATACACCTTTAATCCCAACAAAATCCAGACACAGAGACAGGCAGATTTCAGTGGTCTGGGGGCTAGCCTGGTCTACAGAACAAGTTCCAGGCCAGCCAGAGCTACATTGTGAGACCTTGTCTCAAAAAACTATAACTAAAGAAAAAAAAAAGAACAAAAAACAAACAGGAGAGGCAGGTGCTACGTAGATATACTATAAAGGGATATATACCTTATGGCCCAACACTTCTTGGTCTTTTCCCCTCACCCACTAGCCTACTCCTATGCTCAGGAATTCTGTAGCTTTCTTAATAAACGGCCTCTGTTTCTGTTTCCAACCATGGACCCCAGATGTAATTCCTTGTCCTGGACCACTGCACCCTGGATTACAATGCAGATCTCATCTGTAGCCCTGGCACTAAGCTGGCTTTTCCTTTTGCTTCTCTTCATCACCTTTGTACAACCTGCTCAAAAGCCTAAGTGTGCTTTCTCTAACATGCCGGGCTTTCTCTCAGAAGCCTCTCTGTTGTACAGTGCTTTTGACCTCCATTGCTGAGCATGCTTTCTCAGATCCTACCTCAGAAGATGGCTTTCTCTTCCCCCTTCCATCTCTCTCTCCACCTGACAGTTGTTGAGATTTATAGCCTGCCTGCCCTGATGCTTCTTCTTCTTTTTCAAACTAGTAAAATTGTCCTGGAGCTCCCTTCCGGGTCCATTTTAAAATTCCTTTATTAATGAGACAAAGAACCCCAGATTCCCTGAGATCGTCACCATCAAAAGNGTCTATACATGACATGGGATCATTTTGTTTTGTCCCCGTAAAGCACACAGGTGTCATCCCTTCCAAGAGCTATTTTTTGTTTACTGTTATGGTACAGTGATAAACACATTTTGGATTCTATCCACGGTATCCGTCTCATAACTCTGACCTAGTTAGTCTGCAATTATGTCACAAGACTTTCCTCATTCCAGAGGGTCCTGGAGAGAGGAATTCTGCACAGGGAGGACACACCCTGTGAACAGTCAGGCCGAGGCAATGGCATTGCCATAAAGTTGAAGAGGACAGAGTTACTGGGGCAGCTGGATGCAGAGAGGTCCCTGGAGGGTGGCACACCCAAAGTGGGTGGAGACTGCACCTTCCCTCCCGCCTTGTCTTCGTGTATGTCCTTCACATTAGCCTCTATAATGAACCAGTCAATGTGTTTCCCTGGGTTCTGTGAGCCTCTCAAGAAATTAAATTCCAAGAAGGAGCTGGTTGCAAGTAGCCAGGTGGGCAGTGTCAGTACTGACTTGGACTGGGGAAGGTGCCGCTGGCCTCTGCTGCAGAATTGCATGTTTGCTGCTGGGAAGAAATGGTCAGACCTTCTGAGTCAAAGGAGCCTTCTTTGTTGATGGTTGTGTGAGAACAGAGAAAAGGCAACACAGGTACTTCTTATATGTCTCCTAATATTCCATGTGGGAGAAGTGATATGAAATGTGATGTTTTTAAAATCCATGATTTTTTTTCCTTCCTACAGACATTCCAGTCTTTATTCTTCAAATACACCTAGTCAAAGAAACTAGCAGGATCTGCTCCCCCAAGGAATATCAAGGAGCAGACACGATTTTTCTTCAGAGCTTGACACTTCTTCCTTCAGTGGCTTTTTTCTTGCAATCAGCTTCCACCCCGACACCACTACNCATGGGGTCTTAGTCAGGGTTTCTATTGCTGTGAAGAGACACCATGACCACAGCAACTCTTATAAAGAAAAACATTTAATTGGGGTGGCTTGCATACAGTTTCAGAGATTCAGTCCATTATCATCATGATGGTGGGGAGCATGGCAGACATGGTGCTGGAGAGGTAGCTGAGGGTCCTACATCTTGCAGGCAACAGGAAATCGACTGATATACTGAGTGGTTTCCTGAGCATAGGAAACCTCAAAGCCCGCCCCCACAGTGACACACTTCCTCCAACAAGGCTATACCTACTCCAACAAAGCCACACCTCCTAATAGTGCCACTCCCTATGAGATTATGGGGGCCANTNACATTCAAACTACCACACCTGGCAATCTACTCCTGAAGCTCTTCTGAAGCAAGTTCCCATGTAGTGTCATCTTTTTATCATATCTTCTTGTGGTGATAAAGAAAAGATCATGACCATTGTAAAGACAATNGCATCACTGACTCACTGATGCTTGGCCAACCACCTCTATATTTCTTACTTCCGGAAGAAAATAACCCACCATCTGCTAACACCATAGTGAACTGGGTTCTCTGCCACAATCAACTGTCTGTATTTCTGATTGTCCTTGGTTTGCATCAGCTCTCTGTGAGGCAGATAGCTTTTGTCATGAGTTTCCTCCCATAATACGCAGCATTGATTCAAAATCAAAATATTCCTTGACATGAATGTCAGTGTGAGAACAGCTCACAAAGTGCTACCTTAAAGNGTCACTGAGCCAGACAGTGGTGGCACACGCCTTTAATCCCAGCACTCGAGAGGAAAAGGGAGGTGGATCTCTGAGTTCAACCTGGTCTACAGAGCTAGTTCCAGGACAGCCAGGGCTACACGGAGAAACCCTGGCTTGAAAACAAACAAACAAACAAAAAGTAAATAAATAAAAAATTTCACTGAAATCCAAATCCAAAACACAGTCCTTCANTTCTCTCCTGGTTGACTTGATCTATTCATTTACCTCCAAGTATACTTATAGCTCATGAAGGGTGTCTAGAGTTTGATTCTGGGGTCTCTGACTGTTAATGTTACTTCACACCACCCCAAATACTGGCATAAAAATTCCTGGACTGTGAATATCTTCTGTGGTGGATGAGACTCTGCTTTCTCTCAAATTGAAATAAGAATGGTATAATCTGTTTAATCTACTTCATAAAAATCCCCGCTTCATTTCAAAAGAGCTAAAATATTTAAGTCCCAAATAATATACAAAGCTAAGACAAATTATTTTTGGTAATAATAACAAAAGATGGAAAATTTGCCTCCTCTTACACCCATTCTGGAAGGGTGTTCCAGGGGCCTTAGACCCATGTCTCTTGGTGTGTGGGCTGTAAGCCAGAGGCATTGCTGGGCTACTAGGAGTTTATTAGCAAAGTGGAGGGACCCAACCCTACCTACTGAGTCAGAGTCTGCATGTCAGTAAGGGCTACCGGGCTCTGTGTGCATCATGAAGTGAAAACACCAGCTTGCTAGTGTCCCCTAGTCTTCTCTTTGTTACCATCACCCACTAAGGGAGACATTGGTTTGTCTGCCTCCAGGGTAGGAGCAGAACATCAACTCATCAAAGATGAGTGCAGATAGTAACAAGTTCTGAGAAAGAAAAATACAGAAGAGGGCCATTCTTAGGCTTAGGCCCGAATTCTTTACCCCAGCCTTTATCACCATGGTTCTGTCTTACAGGAGTTTACCTAACAAAAACTATTCTCTTAGGTGAAATTTCTCAAATTGTGGGTTTCTTGGAGTCTGATGGCATTCTTTCTGCCCTCCCCCCCCCGCNGCCTCTGGAAATACTATATTTTAATTTCGATGACAATCTTTACAAATAAAATTATCAGAGCCACATGAACCTCTGAGGACATCCACGCAGTGTGCACACTTCGAACGAGGATGCTGTCCTGCACACTTCGAACGAGGATGCTGTCCGGCCAAAAGCTTCAGTTTGGAAAGAGGAGTGTGCTGAGAAGGTGAGTTCACTAATCTATGGTCCAAATTTTACATTCAAAGGAATCTGCCCCATTGCTCTTGTGAGCAGGTCACACTGTTACACACACTAACTTACAAAATCCNGTTAGCAGCAAGCNTGAGAGAAAATGTGCAGCAATGTGCTTCTTCTGTGCCTGATTCCACCAGTAATTGGTTTTCCCTTTAATGCACCTTTCAAATGCACCACGATGCTAATATCACCGTCTATGCAGGTTGCTTTCACTGCACTCATTTGAAAAGTTGGGATTCACGGATTTCTCACTGACAGCTTTGCTGATGTATGAAGTGAAATGCTGCTGAGCTTTTAGAGAACGGCCTTTAAAATGTGAAGATCATCTTGTACCAGTGGTTCTCAACTTTCCTCATGCTGAGGCCCTTTAATACTGTTCCTCATGTTGTGGTGACCCCCAACCATAAAATTATTTTGTTGCTACTTCATAACTGTAGTTTTGCCACTGTTATGAGTCAAATGTAAATATCTGATAGGCAGAATAGTTTATATGCAACCCCTGTGGGGGGCTGTGACCCACAGGTTGAGAACCACTGCTTGAAAAGTATTCTTAGGTGAATAGGTATTAGTGACATTGGAATCACATTAGTACAACTGAAGTCAGAAAAAGGAACAAGAAAACCAAACATTAGACAGCTTTTAAAATTTAGTTTCAGCAAAATATCCTTCCCCTCATACTAAAATAGTCAATTTGAATATTTCAATTTTATAGCTTTATTTATATTTCATTTATAGTTTGTTTCAGCTTTATAACTATGTAATAACTATAAACATGAGGAGTTTATATCTTACTTTACATTATTTGAGTAACATTATAATAAAAATAATTCAATAATAAAGGTTTATGATCACTATTTATCTTAAAAGAAAATGCCATTAAAAACATTTTTAAAAGCCATAAGAGATTTTGATTATTTTTATCTTTCATTAGTTCTCATTATGTAAAGTTAAATGTTCTAATNAAAGTAGGGCATGAAAGTGGAAAAAAATAAATACACAGAATGTGGAGAAACTTGGGCTTCTCTCAAGTAGTAAAATTTAATTAGTTCAATGGTTTTGTTAAAAATAAGGAAAGCAATAGTCAATAAACATAAGAGGTATCTGGTATTAAATTTGAGAAGCATCCCTTTAAGGGGGCTGCCCATCTGATTCTTCCCACTCTGGGACTTAGCATCTAGACTGACAAGTTAGATGGGTTTTTACCCAATTTGGGTGTCTACCTTTAATCTTGCTTGAAAAAAAAAACTATTTAATGAGGTGTTTTATTGCGATTACAAAATGCATTGGCTAAAATAGCCAAACTCACACCACAAAATAAGAACTGTTAGCTCATTTATATTCTCTCTTCTTCCGAAAAGGGTTTTAGTAGTTTTAAATATAAATAAACATTGCAAGATGAAAGGAAAGTAAAACAGGTGGAAGGAATAGGGTGAAGGAAGGCTAAGGAAGTCAGAGGGGCCAAGTGAGGCTGGACACAGATAGCCACGCTGAAGTCCTCCTTGCAAACCCTGCCTCTTCTACTCATTCATAGCACCTTCCAGAGCCTGACAAATTATACATATTCAAAAAAATGAATGAATGAAATGATTCATAAAAGTGTATCACAGCAGGAAGAGGGAGGATTGTAATTCACAAAGCAATATAGGGATAAGTCATTTGTGCGGTGAATATGTTATTTCATCTCAAGTTCTTTCCCATGAGAGAGCACTACTGGTTTATAGTTACTCTTATAGTTAGTTTAGGTGTAAGCGTATTTCATATATCCCATACAAATAACTGAAAATAAAATCATCAATATTTGGATCGCTTGGATCTCTTTAGAGATCAATACTGAATTTAAATTACTTTCCAAATGTACCTATATATAGCTAATAACACAGAAAAAAATTACACTTCCTCTGATCTTCCATTATGCACACTGAAATCTGAGGNGCCTTATAATTCAGCTAAGGAAGATTCCAAATAATTTGTACCTAATTTGGGCATGGTACATGTCCTGGTTAGTGTTCACTGACAATCTAAAAGTCTCCTGGGAAGAGAAAACCTCAACTGAAGAATTGTCTAAATCAGACAGTCCTATGGGCAAATCCGTGGGACATTTTCTTGATAAGTGATATAGGTGGGCCCAGCCCCCACTGTGGACGGTGCCATCCCTAGACAGCTTGTCCTGGGTTGTGTAAGAAGGCTACCTGAGNAAGCCAGAGAGCAAGCCAGTAAGCAGTGTTCATCCATGGCTTCTGCTTCAGTTCCTGTCTTGAGTTGCTGCCCTGACTTTTCTTAGTGATGCAGTGTGACCTGGAAATGTAAGCTGAAATAGACACTTTCNCTTCCGAAGTTGTTTTTGGTCACAGTGTTTATCACAGTGTGGTGATTTGAATGAGGATTGTTCCCATAGGCTCATATGTTCAAATAGTTGTTCTCCAGTTGGTGGAACCATTTGGGAAGGATTGGGGGTGTGGGCTTGTTGGAGGAGGTGTGTCCCTGGCAGCATTTGGAGGTTTCAAGACTTGTGCCCTTCTTGGTGTGCCTGCTTTACCTCCTAATTTTTGATCCAGTTGTGAGCTCTCAGNTCTTCCTGGCACCATGGCATTGCTCCAGTATCATGGACTCTAACCCTCTGAAACTCTAAGCCCAATTAAACATTTTATTTTGTGAGTTGCCTTGGTCATGGTGTTTTGTCAGAGCAATAAAAAAAAAAGTAAGACACACAGCAACAGAAAGCAAACTGGGACAGCCCTACTGTTCTTGGGTATGTGCCTATGGGTATGACTTCATCTTGTGAGCAATGGATGGGTCATGGGTTACATAGCTGAAACCCATTTTCTTCTCCCATGTGATAAGGGTAGGTTCCCCGCCACATACCCATTCCTCCACAGACTTGTAGTCCCATATACCTTTCCCCCACAATGTGAATTTTGCATAGAATGAAATTTTCCACAGCACAATCCATTCACAGAATAATTTGCTATGCCCCAGGTGGTCAGGTGGTCAGGGGATAACACAACAGAATGGTTACATCCCTCCATGAGGTTTATCAGGAGCTGTCCATCTTAACAGCGGTTGACCTAGGATTGGCCAGGGGATTCCAACAAGGTCACAGGAGAATTGGTATATGGATACTTGAGGAAAAAGCTTGTGCTACTCATTTGGCTTGGGATGGTTGAAAACCATCTACCTATGATGGTTACTGTTATGTGCCAGGTTGCCAGGACCCTGGTACCCAGATACAGGCACAAATATTATTCTTAGTATTTTAATGAGATTAATACTTAAGCAGTTGGGGTTCAGTAAGACAGATTACTTTCCATGATGGGACAGAAGGCTCACCCAATCAAGTGAAGGTCTGTATAGAAGAAACACTGACTTTCCTCAAGTGGGACAGAATTCTCCAGCCTGGTGGGCTTTCAACTTTAAATACCTTCTCCTGTCTTTCTAGTCTAGTGGCCCACCATTCAGAATTTGGATCTATGTCCTCTATAGTCCTGGGAGCCCATTTCTTAAAATATATCATGTAAATGTATGTATACACACACTGTCTTAGATAGGATTACTATTAGTGTGATGAAACACCATGACCAAAGCAAATTGGGGAGGAAACTTAAACAAAGCAGGATTCTGGAGACAGGAGCTGATGCAGAGGCCATGGAGGAGTGCTGCTTACTGGCTTGCTCCCCATGGCTTGTTCAGCCTGCTTTCTTATAGAACCCAGGACCACCAGCCCAGGGGTGGCACCACCCACCATGGGCCGGGCCCTCCCCCATCAATCACTAATTAAGAAAATACCCTACAGATTTCTCTACAGTCCTATCTTATGGAGGTTTTTTTTTTTCAATTGAGGCTATCTCCTCTCAATGACTCTAGCTTGTGTCAAGTTGACATAAATTTAGCCAGCACATATATACATATACATAGTCAGTTGGCTGTTTCTCTGGAGGACACTGACCAAAATACCATCTTTCCCATCTCTTAAAGTTAGTTACAAAGATGGGACCAACTCAGAAAGACAGACAGACAGATAGATGGACTGACAGAAGGAAAGGCAGAGTAAACAATACATTTCCCATCTATTTCAGAATCTTTTTGCTTAAGTTTGGCTTTCTGCCATCTGAAAACAAAGTTTCAACTAATANAGATTTTAAAATCTCCTTCTCTTTCAGCTTCAGTGGCAATCCAAGATATCTGAACTGATCGTATCAGTTTATAATAAATACCACAGCAATTTCCGGGTAAAAATGAGTCCCAAACAACTGTAGTGCATCTTGTCTGTATGTGACTTATAATCACATTTTCTTAAATAGCATTGCACTCTAAACATTCAAAAGGAATTTTCCCAGGTGCTGTATTTGACCCTGGAGTTTATCTGGGGGCAGCTTTTGTGCTGCAGGAAGTGATGCTGGCAAATCTACTAGCTATGAGTGTTACCAAACCTGGGCACATGTGCACCTGCCTCACGAAGCCCGTTATGTTCATTCCTTCAGGATTGCCAGCCTAGAATGTCAGTTTCCAAGAGCTTTCCTCAAGTTACAACAAAAGTGAGGCTCAGTATCCAGTTTACATCAAGGATTTTAGGACTAAGAATCACTGTTCCCCTTTAATATTTTAGCTCCTTGTTCAGTGTTAGAACGAGACCTTACTTTTTCCCTGTGGTGGTGTTGATTTGCCATTAGAATGAATCTGTCTTCCCCATTNCTATGCTACTCATCCTGCTTGAGCTGAACAAATTGCTAGCTCAATATTCTAGCCACTGGTGTTCAGACACTCTTGAAATTGGTCAGTTTTGCAGCAACATTCACTTTAGAGAGGTCGTTGCTTTCCCATAGGAGGAAGAAAAGAAAAGGCTTCACATTGCTTATGACTATGTATTAGATGCAAATATTCAAATATTCAAACAAAGCAACCAGAACTATTCTGTCTTCCTGTGGAGAAGGGAAAAGACAGATGCATCACATGGTTGTATTCAAAGAGAAAAGAGTCAAGCTTTGGAAAACTTTATTCCAATTTAACATTTCCTTTACACACAGTATAAAGCAATCACTTCAGACTTACTTAGCATTTGCTGTAAAAGAAATTAAGTTTACTAAAATGCCACACACGAATGGGTGCAATAAAGCAAACAGTCTTACTAATGCATTGCAAATCTTATTGCAAATGTTAGAAGTCCAATGATCATCTGCCAGATATTATTTTCCACATTGTAAAATATTGTTCCATAACAAAACTTGCTGGGAAGGTTGGGGTAATGTCTCTGATACTGAGCCACCAAGATTCATCTTGAATTTTCAAAATCTGAATTACATTGGCACATTTTGTTTCCAGTCTGAAATCTACACTGTCCTAGCTTTCTACAAGGGTGTATACGGAGGCGTTTGGGAAATGTGTATCTGTGCAGACAGACAGTACANCAGGAACATAGAGTCCATGCTGGAGTTTTCCACAGGGCAGAAAATGGTCACGCCACCTCAAGTTATCACAGCCTGGGGTGTAGGAAAACAACCACTATTTCATTCATAGATAGCTAACGTGTCTCATGTTCTCATTGGCCGGATGGTTGGCCTGCTGTCTCCGTGTACCCCTTAGTTCTCCATTGTATAAATCCTTCTCTCAGTGAGAACATGAGTGGCTTGTAGCAGCAATGGTCCACATAACTTAGTGTCCTCTTAACCCTAGCATGGGGGTCACTCCACATTGAGAAATAACTGCATGACAGACACAGGCGGTTTNGCCACTGGTAGTTCTTTACATCACTGCAGAGTGATGGCTCTCAGTGAATTGAATCAGTATGCCTAAGATGTCAAGCCACACACTGCCATGAGCTTTTCAGTTCTAACTCAAAGACTAAACAATTCTGTATTAAGAGAACACTGTGACACCATTTTGTAGCTGGAAGAACTGCAATTTGACCAGAAACTTCATCCACATCTGGGTTCTATCTAGAGGCAGATATTTTGCATGCAGCCCACAAAAGAATCAATAAAATAACATCCAAGATTCATCACAGCCCAAGAGCTTCCTGACTAGATTAGCATTGGTGACGATGAAGAGTCAATGAGTCACATTTAAGAATTCTGCTAACTCAGCGGCAGGACTCTTCCAAACCATCATGGGTGGCCGAAGGACGGCTGTGCCAAAGCCAGCGCTCTGGAGTGGCCCTGCAGAACAGAGAGGAGAGATGGAAAGTTTAATTAAAGGAACTCCTCGGGAGCTAGAAGATCACCCTTGTTTAATTAAACAGTAGACATCTCAGAGAACTGAACATTTCAGTGATATATCTTATTTTTCAAGTACCCTTTGTCTGAATTTTGGACTCTTCTCCCACAAAGTCCCCAGCCAGCCGGATAGTATGTATTTTCTCGCCCCAGGGAAATGACCCAGTGTTCTACAGACACATTCACTCCTCGCTTCCCAGACTTTCAGGGGTGATGGGTGCATNACATTTTGTCCCCATTCTCTTTCAGGATACTTCTTTCTCTGACCCATTGGAAATGACATCAAGAGCTAAGCTTTTAGAGGTCACTTGGTCATCCTGTGCCTGTACCTTGCCTGGATAACTCTGGAGATGCAGAAAGACAATGGTGCATAGGCAAAGCCTCAGTTTTGATGTTAGCAGCGTGACTCTGCAAGCATCTCGAATGCTGGGCTGCCCTCTGATTAGCAGAGNCCTGAGAATTCTTCCCACCTTCTAGGAACCAAAATGCAGCTCTGCTGTCTGGTGAGGGCTTCCTACNACCTTAGCTCTTCACCCTTGTTCATGGCGGGGATTGGAGACAATCCCAGGCCAGTGAAGGAGAGGAAGGAGCCATGTAGCTGATTATCTGCTTCCCACCGCGGCCCAAACCCAGTCAATCCCCTCTGGATTGAAATATACTCTACAGGCCCAGCCCAGTTTGCTTTCGATTGCTGTGATAAACTCTGACAAAAGGCAACCTGGGGAGGGGAGGGTATATTCATNTTAGAGGTTACGGCCTGTCATCCGGAAAACCAAGGCAAGAACACAAGGGAGGAAGTGAAGCAGAGACCATAGAGCAATGTGCTAACTGGTTTGTTCAGCCTGTTTTATTACAGCACCCAGGGCCACCTGCCCACAGGTGGTACC
>LZPO01108082.1:43834-55961 GCA_001675575.1 Neotoma lepida | reverse complement strand
AATATTTACCAACGTCTGTTCTGTGGTGATATATTGTGTACCCTAATAAAATTTGCCTGAAGATCAGAGAACAGAACAAGCTACTGGATTAAACATAGATGCCAGGTAGTGGTAGCACACGCCTTTAATCCTAGCTCTCGGGAGGCAGAAATTCATCTGGATCTCTGTGAGTTCAAAGCCACCCTGGACTACATGAGATTGACTCAGTCTAGGAGAGAAACAGAAGCAGGCAGTGGTGGCACGCGCCTTTAATCCCAGCACTTGAGATCTCATGCCTTTGCTTGGGAAGCACACAGGCCTTTAATCCCAGCACTAGAGAGGTTGAGACAGGAAGTGATATGGCTGGGTAGAGAAAGGTATATAAGGCATGAACTAGAAGTCTTTTCAGGCTGAGGAGTCCTAGAAGTAGGACGTGGCAGTGGCTTGTTCCTTTGTCTCTCTGATCTTTCAGCATTTACCCCCAATATCTGGCTCCAGGTTTTTTTATTAAAAGACCATTTTAGAATTCATGTTACAAATGTCTGGTCACATTCTGGGTTGTCACAACTTAGAAGAAGAATACTACTGGCATCTTGTGGGTATAGGACAGGATGCCGCTGAGCTTGCTACACTGCACAGCTCAATCCTCAACAACAAATTATGCAGCATGAANTATCCCTGGTGGCAGGTTAAGAAGTCCCGATCTCTCTGGATATGTATTTTAGAACAAACCTGCATGAGTCTGTTTTGGTACCTAGGATGAACCTAGCATAAAAAGCTCATTCTAGCCTTCTTCTTTTGCTGTTTTGTGGTTCCCATGATCTGCAATATTCTTACTATTTCCTCAGCCACAGTATACAGGAAAAGTAGTTTCAAAATTGTTGACCCAAACCCTGTTTTAAGCTCTGTGTCTCTAAANACTGACAGTTCTGAGTGTTTTCTATATTCTTTTTATTTTTATGTATATTGATGGTTTTGGGGGGGAGCGCTGGATTTGTTGTTGTTGTTGTTGTTGNCTGCATGTATATATGTCTACTACATGTATGCCTGGTGCCTACAAGGCCAGAAGAGGGAACCAGATCTCCNGGGAGTGGAATTACAAACAGTTGTAAGCTGCTATGTGGGTGCTGGGAATTGAACCTCTGAAAGATAGCAAGTATTCTTAACCACTGAGCCATTTCTCCAGCTCTGATTTTTATATTTTAAAAAAATGCTTCTAGAAAAAAGTGNGTTTTATTTATTTATTTATTTTGTGTGTGCATATGAGTGTTTGCCTGCGTGTTTGTGCATCATGTGGTGGAGGCCTAGTGCCCTTGAAGGTCAAAAGAGTGCATCTGATCCCCTGGAACTGGAGTTATAGATGGGTTTGAACCACCATGTGGGTGTTAGAAATTGAACCCTGGTCCTCTGCAAGAGCAACAAATGCTCTTAACCACTGAGTCATCTATTTAGTATATTTTAATTTTTAAAAACTAAGAAAAAAGAAGGTGGCAATTAGAGGCTCACAGAAATCCTGAGAAGTANACACTGTAAGTTCTTTAATGCCAGAACTTATTTCTGGTTCTTACTCATTTGCTTTGTGAATTTGGAGACATAATTGAGTAATCATTTCTTTTTTAAATTTGCCTCTCTTGAGAAGGTCTCTCCAAACTGTTTTGATTGCACATCCTATCAGGAAAAAATAATCCATGCCTATTAGCTCAAGAAATACTGNCCTCAAGGTGTACCCCCTAGTTCAATAGTGGCATGACTGTTAGTGGCGGTAACCAACCACTTTCTGATGGGTTCAACAGCTGTGGTGGTCATAGGTCCTGGGGTGTAGATAAGGGAAGGCTAGTACTATTGTTTTGCTAAATGGTTTGTATTGTCCAACTGCCCACTAAATAGTTATTTTTATAACCATAGATTAGTCCTATGCCCAACCTTCATCAGAGAGACCTCTTACTGCAGCAGGAAGCAATAACTGACCAAAGTACAGAAAATAAGTGATGGAGTCCTTGGCTCTAGACAGGAAAGNCCTATCATGCCCTCCATGGCTCAAGGAATGTCACCAAAGAGGAGGGAGAAGGAATGTAAGAGCTGAGGAGGAGGAGATGGGCAACAGAAACACATCTTTGGGACACAGCATAGTTATTTGACCCATGAAGTGGCTGCAGTTGTGGTTATCTACATAAGACCCATACAAGACTGGGCCTGTCAACTTGTTATTGCAGATGGAGGAGGGGCCCAGGAGGCCTCACCCCTCCCTGAGGGACTGTTGACAGGTAATGATTCTTTGGGTGGTGGTGGCATTTTCTTCAGTGATGTAGCCATTGATTCTTCCTGCCACCCATCCTTGGGCAAAAAACACCAATTAAACTCAATGGGTCACCCAGAAAAAATAGACACGAAAGCAGGACAAGGATTTGCTAATAGAGGTTTCGGTGGGAGACAGAGGGGGACGAGAGAGGGGAATGCGGTGAAAACAACTAAAATTCATGATATAAATGTATATAAATAAAAATATTTTTAAAAACAGGAATTTCAGAAGGATTAGATGAAGGCAGAGTCACCATTACTCTGTTCTCATTAATATTTTTAGTTGAGACCATGTGACAGACTAAATTGTCCTTATTTTTACCTTATGTGGCAGATAAATAGGAGAGGTGTCTGCTGTGCTGTTAACTCATGTTTGTACTTCGTTATTGGCTTGATTTTCTGATCTCATTAGGGAAGTATTTGTCATTGAGTTCTTCCCGTCAAATTTAATTTTACGAAAACTTCAATTATCAACCCCAACAATCCATACAACCTGCCACATGTAAACTGTATTATGCCCCAATATTCTAAAAATTAAAAATGAATTATACTAAAGCCATCAATGTCTCCAAATGGTGGGGCTCCAGGCCTTCTTACTCTATTCCCGGTTACCTGAGAGAGACTGCTGTAAGTTTTAGTAAAGCTTAATGTGCGGCTATTTTAGCTGAAAAGAAACTTGGCATATCTTCTTGGTGGTCACAAAGGTGGCCTTGCCTATGTACCAGGTGCATATGGTGCCGAGCGGTGNTTTATCTTTTCATGTGTCTGATTTTCACCAAAGGGAAACCTGAGAGTCCATCATATAAGTCCCATTGAACATAATGGATTATTCATACATATATCTTTAAGAAAAATCATCTTGGTATCTCTCTGTTGTTTGTGCTGCAGGNCCTGAGAGAATAGCCAGATCCGGGAAAGGCAGTCTGATTCTGCGCAGAAGACTTGAGTGTCTAGTTCCCTTCTGTTGTGGCTGCTTTTGTTAGTTTCTTTCATTTTGTTTGTTTGTTTTGGTCTTCCCGACTTTGTTTTGGTAAAGGGGCTCCGAATCCAGGAGTTTGCACTTGTTAGCAAACCACCGGACTCACAGTGGGCTTAAGCACTTAAGTACTCACCATTGGGCTACNTCCTCAACTCCTANCACTACTTCCGAATACAGCCCCTTTCCTGCTGTACCTTTGTCACTGGAGTCAGTCCCAGGATGTACGGGAGGGAAGCTGCTCTGTTGGAATTATGAACCAAGTTACCAGACAGGCCTCAAATCCACTCAGAGAGTTCCTCTCTGAATTCTCGTTCCNGTCTAAGCATATCTAAGTTATTTTAGCCAGTTTGCTCCAGAAGAAACTAGCTTCAGGTTCCCACGANGGAGCACAGCCCTGCGATNACAGGAGCAGCCCCCTGAGAGCCTGCGCCAGCAGCCAGCAGCCTCCAGCCCCCACACAAGAGCTTTAGATGGGAACGAGCCAATTCCAGGAATGTAGTGAATTCTCCGTTTAGCCTCATGTTAGTGACCGTCAGCAGCAATGAGTGCCGGGCCTCCTGTTCCACCTCGTTTGTGGTACAGTGCTGTGACCAAGCNGAAACAGGCCTGAGGAAAGAGCCTACCAGCTTGAATTCATCAGCGAGTCCCAGAACCAGCTACACACCCAGCACCTCTTTAAGACCCGGCCATCCGTGATGCTACAAGAGCATACATAACACTACACAGACGACTATGGATCGTTGCCTGGCTTCACTGGGCATCATCTCTTCAAGCTGAAGCTTAAAAAAAAAAAAATCAATCCCTAAGGTGGAAGTGAAAGAAACACACAGTTAAGAACCTATTGTCTCAGGTAAGTTTTCTGTTACTATGAACCCTAACTAGACACTTGAAGGACAAGGGTTTATTTTGTCCTAAAGTTCCAGATGGGGGTATGGTCTGTCACAGCAGGGAAGGCCTGGGGGGGCGGGGGGACAGAAACAGAAAACAGAAAGTACGGGCACCTGTAAAAGCTCGGTGTCCAACCTCAGTGGTTTACTTCCTCTAGCAAGGTTCTGCCTCCTGAAAGTTCCACAACTTTCTCAAACAGCGCCACCAGCTGGGGACAACGCATTCAAACACATAAGCCTACTGGGGACATTTGACCTTCAAATCCCATGGCAACCGTGCTTTAAATTCTTCAAGAAATGTGTAACCGGGAGGCCTGGGGATACAGTTCAGTGGTGCAACACTCGCCTAGCAGGCACCAGACTCTAGGTTCAATCTGTAGTCCCTCCAGAAGCAAAGAAGAACAGTTAAATGACTCAGAGGAAAAGAAGTTTTCGTATCTAAGTGGCTCCCATCAACTCCAGCTCAGTAGACATGGGGAGCAGTCAGTGAACAAACACATTGTAAATAATAACTTTAAAAGTAGGAAATTCTTGTGCATCATCGCACTTCCAAGTATGACAGAGCATAGGAGAAGTCTTCCTTGTTCTTCCTCATCTCCCATCCACCCAGTCTCAGCTCAGAAAGACTCTAGGACCACTCATTTTTGTTGAGTGACAGGTATGTGGATTATGGGTNAGTTGGTTTGGTTTGTAAGGGCGATAGTCCAAGAACAAATCCCAGCAGAATGGAAAAACANCGCTTAAGAAGCCTTTTTAAATGTTTTCTGTATGCCAGGCGGTATTGGCGCATGCCTTTAATCCCAGCACTCAGGAGGCAGAGGCAGACGGATCTCTGTAAATTCGAGGCCAGTCTGGTCTACAGAGAGAGCTCCAGGACAGCCAGGGCTACACAGAGAAACCTTGTCTGAAAAAAAACAAAACAAAAGGCTTCTGTGTTCATGCAGTAGAACACCGGCAGCATCAGCTTCAGACGAAGAACAAGAGAAGAGCAGAGAAAAGAGACAAACCACTAGGGCTGAGTAGGAGGGGGTGATACATCCCGCCTTCCCTGGAGTTTCTTTGGGGTGTTTGGAGCCTCTTGACCATGAAGGCCTTCCCCTAAGTGCTGGAGCTTGGCATCTGGATTGACATAAATTGTCCAGTCACCTGGCCCTAATTCTGAGACCACAGGAGACAAGGACTGCTCTGGGCACTGAAAAACAACCATCAATTTAAAGTAGATACTTCTAAGCCATTAATGTTTCCTTCTGACAGACTTTTGGACCCTTCTAAGTCATCGGATAGCTTTGTTAAAGTTCTAGGGTCCAAGAATACAGAAATTATCAGTCGCATTTGGAGCAATAATGAGCGAGTCTCCTTTTCCACAGAGACAAGGTAGCTACTGCTTACTTAGTGCCTGGCATCTTGTATTTCTTATTTCCTCCTATAATTTCAATTATTTTAAGCAATATCATAAAACTATTAATGCTTAGATTGTCATCCTAGAGATCATCTTTAAGCAGGAAGGCTGGGTGTGGTAGCACATACCTATAATCCCAGTTTAGGCAGGAGGATCAATGTTTGAGACCCACCTGGGCTACACAGTGAGACCCTGCATAAATAAAAAAGTAAATTAATTACTTAAGTAAGGAGAGAAAGGAAGTGGTATTTACTTGAGAAAGGGTATAAATATGCCTTTGTAAATGATTATTTAAAGTGTCCCATCTTAGCATCCAGTCTGGTTCATGAGTTCTTGTAGAGGGTCACCATTTTATAACCACAAGTAATTCAGTGTAATTTAAGTAATAAATGTGCATGACTTAAGCTCTTGGGGTGTCATGCCAGCAAACAAATGTCGCAGAGACTCAAAACTCATTGTTTCTTTAGATCAGTTCTCAGGTGGCAGTTTTTGGCTTCTAGGCTAGTATTTTATTTTCATCACACCTTCATAACATCTTCAGTAGAATCTGAAAGATCATGCCAAAGCTACATTGCCTATAGTTAAGGGCCAGATCTATAATATTTGTTACCAAAAAAAAAAAAGCCACCCTTTGTTAATTGGAAGCTACCACACTTTGCTTTTTTTCTTAAAACTTTTTTTATTAATCTACTTATTTTTATATCATGAGCNTTAGTGTTTTGCCTGCATGTCTGTCTTTGTGAGAGTGTTGGGTCCCCTAGAACTGGAGTTACAGACAGTTGTGAGCAGTCGTGTGAGAGCTGGGAGTTGAAATTGGGTCCTCTGAAAGAGCAGTTGGTGCCATCTCTCCAGCTCTCTCTCTCTGCTTTCAAAATTTTAATATTATCATTTGTTGGTTTCTTACTACAGGAGATTTGCTCCATACCCAGCCCCACACTCACCCCATTGCTCTATCTTTCTCCATTTTTCTACTCACATTATTAGAGCAAAGTCAATATTTAGTTGACATTACAATGAACGCACTGTTAACAGTTGAGCCGTGTAATAAACTGTGATGACTTTTCGAGTTTGGACAGTGTCCTGGTGAGTTGTATGTCAACTTGACACAGGCTAGAGTCATTCGGGAAGAGGAAACCTCAATTGAGAAAAGTCCTCCTACAAGATTGGCGCAGGCAAGCCAGTGGGGCAGTTTCTTGATTGATGGTTGATAAGAGAGGGCCCAGCTCACTGTGGGTGGAGCCACCTCCCTGGGCAGGTGGTCCTGGGTGTCACAGAAAGCAAACTGAGCAAGCCAGGGAGAGCAAGTTAGTAACCAGCACTCCTCCNTAGCCTCTGCTTCAGCTCCTGCCTCCAGGTTCCTGCCCCGAGTTCCTGCTGGGATTTCCCTCAGTGATACAATGTGACTGAGACTTGTTAAACAGAAATAAACCCTTTCCTCCCCAAGTTGCTTTTGATCTNGGTGTTTTATCACAGCAATAGAAACCNCAACTAAGANAGACAGCTGCTTGTGTTGGTGCCACATTCTTTGCAGTAGGTTATAATAGTAGCATGGCATGGTGAGGCCTTTATATGCTTATCGCTAACAGATCTCTCAACTNCAGGGCTGCATAAATCTCTCGACCTCCACNGCCTTGGCATCCCAACAGTTTCACTCATCTTCNGGAAGAATTACAGTCTGGAATCTCTCCCCCACTGGGAGAGGAGAGGAAGTTCTCTGGCGGGATGGGGTGGCAGAAGGTGTCTTAGTCCTGTGTGATCTGACTCCAGGCACAGCTGCTGTCANCCTCACCTCCCCAGAGGTCACTTGTGTTCCAGATTCCCAGACGTGCTCTGGAGGCAAATGAAGTTGCCCCTCAGCTCCACCCACTGTGGCCAAAGAGCCAGCCTTCCTGACTATGCTTGGTAACCTCCCCACAACCATCCCAGCTGGTCTGCAAAATTTTGTTGCCATGCTATTAGGGTCATTTTATTTGTGTACTCTTATGTGAAATTCATGTACCACCCTGAATGCCCTTTAAAAAATCCTTCCNAATCCAGCCTTTCAGTTTGAAACTGAACATTTTTTTGATGTTTTATCTAATCAGAATTATCTTAAACTCTTATTTGNACACTAGTTGTCATTGTAGAGTCTTGACTTACATATTTTAACTCATCCTATTTGATAATATTATTGAACTTATGGTTGGCTATCGTGAGCTCTTTATTCTAAAGTACTTTAGTATATGTTTAAAAAAATGCAGTGTTCTATCAGTGATTATTATGGGGTGCATTTAGGAGAAAGTACAAAGCCGGCCCAATGCAGGAGGAAGGTCCAGGCAGCTGAACTGCTCTTCTGTTCTGGTCTAGCAAACGGCAGGTTGAGACATCCTTTGGATCTCTTGGCTTCTGTCTCAGGACTTACCACGAAGCCATGCTAACTCAATCCAGTATTCTGCCCACCCCCTACTTGCAGANCTTGCTTGAGTCTGATGGCTGAGATACTCCCCACTTGAGCTCCAAATAGGGATATGCACTGGTGGAAAAATAGAGAGGCTGGTATTCAGTCCTGCTCCTCTGGCAAGAGCGGCAAACTTTCCACAGCGAGTTGCACAAGTCTATTCGATCCACAGTGGTCAGGAAGGGCACCAGGGAAGTGCGTGTTCTCTCTTTTACTGTTGAGGGTGGATGGGACCTCCAAGTCACAGACCTTGCACAGTTTTCCTACCAGAAAGCTGTGCTGTTTGTAGATGACAGTATCCATTTGTAAACACAGTTTGTTCCAAATGCATCATTTAAATAGAAATGGCTCTGCGCCAGCATTNCTTCAAGCATAGGAATTCTCACACCGTTTGTCCTCACCAACAAATTCCACAGCACCAAATTTAGCTGGGTGAGACCAGCGTGCTGCTGAAAATATATNCCCTGCTGTTTTATTTGGTATTGTTTAATAAAAGAGGAACAGATGCCAAACCACAGAAAAAAGTTAGATTTTGAAATGACAAAGGTCAGAATTTAAAGTCAGAGTAAAAGACACAAATCTGAAATGATAAAATCATTGAAATTGAATATTGGATTTTTATAGAGCTTCACTGATATGATATATTTTGCAATACATATTTGCATGTAATACACTTTTTAATTTATATCATACATCAACCTAATTTCAAATAGTATTCTTCTACATTATAAGACAGAAATCTTATAAATTGCTCTTTTACCTTTTCATATCTTTGTGCTGTTTTTGTGCATTGGCTTTAGCATATGTTAATACTATAATACGTTGTGATTCCCTTGAAANAAATTATTCCTGTATTTACTATTCATGACACTGTCCAATCANGTGTATANGTCTTTTTCTGAAGTTATAGCTTGCCTAGAAATTCCATTAATATTTCTTATACTGCAGACAACTTGTGGTGAATTTGTTCANCTTTNATTTGAAATTTTTAAAATTTTGCTTTTATTTTTGAAACATATTTTTATTGAACGTAGAAGCTCACAATAGGCAGCTTTTCTCCTTTTACTTTAAAGATGACAGTCCATTGTGACAGTTCAGATGTAAAGGGTCTTAAACAGTCCTATGCTTTGAAAGTTTGGTCCCTGCTAATGATTCCACCATGGAAGTTGTTGGATCACAAGAGCTCTGTGTGAATCAGTGGGTTAATCCCTCAGTGGAATCATACTTTGATGTCCTCAGAGGTAGGGGCAATGGCAACCCGAAGGTCAGACCTATTTGAAGGGAGTCGGTCACTGTATTAGTTTGATTTATAGTGCTGTGACCAAAAACAATTTGGGGGAGTGTTTGTTTCAGCTTACAGTGTACAGTGCATCATGAAATAAAGTCAGGGCAGGAAATAAAGTCAGGGCAGGAACTCGAGGCAGGAACTGAAACAGAGGGCACCAAGGAACAGTGCTTTCTGGCTTCTTCGCCATGGCTTGCTCAGCCTGCTTTCTTATACCACCCAAGCCCACNACAAAAACAAACAAACAAAACAAAAACAGTCTAGTCACTGAGGTAGTTCACTGGAAGGGTAGGTCCTATCTCTGGCTCTTCTTATCTGCTTCTTAGCCACCGTAAAGCAAACACCATAATGTGTGGCCTTATGACAGAACCAGAAACCCGGAATTGAGCAAATATTGACTGAGACCTCTGAAATCCTGAGCCAAAATAAATATCTTCTCCTTTAAACTCTGTTTATCACAGTGACACACACAGACACGTGCACACACACACACACATGCCCACACACACACACACACACACAAAGATTTCCACAGTTGTCTTCAGGACCGTGCTCTTTCTGACAAGAAACCTTCTGTCCCAGCATAGTTCCTCTGTGAGTCCCTCCTCAGGCTGCTTTTGAGATTGTCTATACTGTTGGGTTGCAGCACCTTGGGACATTTTCCTCAAGTGTTCCTCTGCTTGGCTTGTCCATCCCTTTGATGGTCTTCATGAAAGTTGAAGGATTTCAAGTGATTATTTCTTCAAGTATTTTCTCTCCCCCCTCCCACACTGTTTTCTTCTTACTTGATTCCCCCCATTTGATCTGCTCATGTGAGCACCAACACTCTGCCCCGTCTTTGGAGTCTCCTATCTTGGTCTCTTTGCAGGTAGTCACTTTGTTACTCTGTCTTCAACTGGACTTATCTTTTCNGTTGTGGAATTTGATGAGCTACTCATTCAGCATTTTTCATTTCGGATACTGGCCTTTTCATCCTTCTGTTTTAACTGTTTCATTTTATACCACTGGCTCCNCTTCTCACTGTNTTCCTAATTTCCTCCACTTTCTTATACATCAAGAGAATGTTTGAAGTAGATACTTCAATGTTATTGTCTGCTAATTTATCATTTCAATCATTTCTTTCCCCTCATAATGTGAGTTCTGAGACTAGAACTCAGATATTGCCAAGCTTATTGCTTGGCAATAAGCATCTTTACCTCCCAAGCCATCTCACTGGCCCTGCCTGACAATTTTTGATTAAATGCCTGACATTATGATTCTACTATTGTAGTTGCTGGGTTTTGTTGTATTCCTTTAAATATTGTTGGGCTTTATTCTGGCACAGAATTAATGTCCTGGACATCAGTGGATCCTTTCAAGGCTCGATATGAAGTTTCATCATGGTCCGTGAAGACTAGTCCTTGGTTCAGAAATCATTCATTGTATAACTATACTGAACTAAATCAGAAGAGTNCCCTTTTGGGGGAATCTAGCTAGATCTTTCTCCTCTGGCTGGTGGAAATATAGATTATCTGATGCCTGTGTGAGCATAGATCAGTATTCAGCTAAGCTTCAAAGAGATCCTTCTGCAGCACTCTCTCCCTCCCTCCCTCCCTCGCTCCCCTTTCTCCCCCCCTACCCTCTGCAGCTCCATGGTTCTGGTGGTTCCAGCACCAACTTTAGCTGCACTTCTACACCCACCCCGCATCCCAGGCTGACTGTGAGCTCTTTCCCTTTTCCCTGGACTCCAGCCTGGAAGCTGCCTTCNGGCCACAGCCTGGGCAATTACAGGGCTCACCTTTCCTTCACCCTCATCTTGTTTCTGTGCTGCCTGTTGTGTAATGTCTGAGAACTGTTGTTTTGTATACTTTATCCAGACTTTGAGCTGTTAAAGGCAGGAGGTTAAATCCATTCCCTGTTTATCCACCAAAGCCAGAAGCAGAAGTATTTTGATCCCCTACAATGAATGCTTGTGGTTGGAAAAGAAATGACTTGAAAGAAATTTAGTATCTTCCAAACGGTTTCACCAGTTCATCTCTACCTTTTAACCTCTAATGAAATGCGGTCGCTCTACTCACTTTAATGTGTTTTAGGGCTGCTGTGTAATCTTTCCCTCCCTCCTTATATGTCTGTCTTTATGATCACAAGCATAGAGCACTTTTCCTTTCTCATATTAACCAAGAATAGGCCACAAGAAGTATGTGGTAATGTATAAAACGGAATTTAGGAAATCTCTTAACTTTGATCACCAATGGGCAGGTGAAATATAAGGGTAAAGTGCCGGTCAGGACAAGTGGCAAGCACCCCATTTCCCCTCAACCTGGAGCTACTACTAGGCNCAAAAAGGAAGCAGGTGGGAGACAGCCAGCNGAGCTGAGTCTTGGGGTAGGCATCAGGCAAAACCCAAGTCTGCAATGCTGGGGTGCTAATGCTAGCCTGCACCTACGGACCCCCATCGCTGCTAGGTGCTGCCCTCACCTACAGACTTCCATCGCTTCTAGGTGCTAGTTCTCACCTACAGACTTCCATCGCTTCTAGGTGCTAGTCCTCACCTATAGTCTCCCATCGCTGCTAGGTGCTGCCCTCACCTACAGACTTCCATCGCTGCTAGGTGCTAGTCCTCACCTATAGACTCCCATCGCTTCTAGGTGCTAGTCCTCACCTATAGTCTCCCATCACTGCTAGGTGCTAGTCCTCACNCTGCTAGGTGCTAGTCCTCACCTATAGACTCCCATCGCTTCTAGGTGCTAGTCCTCACCTATAGTCTCCCATCACTGCTAGGTGCTAGTCCTCACCTATAGACTCTCATCGCTTCTAGGTGCTAGTCCTCACCTATAGTCTCCCATCACTGCTAGGTGCTAGTCCTCACCTATAGACTCCCATC
>LZPO01108082.1:0-10630 GCA_001675575.1 Neotoma lepida | reverse complement strand
TAAAAGGAGGAACAGCCTTAGGGGGGCCATGCCTGGGAGCTTTTGGTTTGTGGTCCCACCTGCTCACTTGCTTGACTGGAAAAGGCCCCTGGTGTCTGCTGAACCTCTAGAAGCTGCCCTTCTCCAACTTTGGGAAAGTTGGGAAGGGTCTCTGCTTTCACTTCCTCCCAGAGGTTGTGGTAGAACATTCCCTCAGGTTCTGTGAGAGGCTGTGTTGCCTTTTAAGTAGAGTCCTGTAACCNGAAGCTTTTCTGTGTCCCATCCAGTCCCGTAGCAGCTTATAAAATAATCACGTAGAGGCTTAATATTAATTGCAAACTGTTTGGTCTATGGCTCAGGCTTATTGTTAGCTAGCTATTACANCTTAAATTAACCCACTTCTATTAATCTATGTATCGCCGGTGGCTTTACCTGTGTTCCATTATATCCTGTTCCTTGGGCAGTTCACAGCGTCTTCCCTGACTCTCTGCCTTTCTCTTCCCTGTATCTTTGCTTGGCTTTCCTGCCTGGCTATAACCTGTCTTGCCATAAGCCAAAGCAGCTTCTTTATTAACCAATGGTAGCAACACAGCATACAGAAAGACCATCCCACAGCAGAGTCCCCTTTTATGCAGTTGCTAACCAGAACTGGCTTTCACTGCTGCTGCCAAAGTAGCTTTCATTACCCCTCCTGACGCACCGCAGCCAACTGCCGTACATGAATAATGTTTGCCTTCCCAGTAGAGCAAAGCTTTGGACCCNGCCATATGGGGCAAGTCCTCCTGTCACACTGGAACATGCTTGGCTCTGGCTTCACCCTTTCTCCTCTAACTATGTCACTTAGTACCTTTAGGCCTCAGTTTCCACCCCTGTAAGTAAGGGATGATAAACTCATCCCAAACTGAGGGATGGTGAGGCCCAGTGAGGTCGTGCTGTGTGAAGAAAGTGCTTTGTAAGTAGAAACCATTTACAAATGAAAGGTCTTATTGTCTTTTCTAGCTGGGATTCCATTCTGCCTCCCTCAGCATTTGGCCTGGGAAGTGTGTGGGGGGCCAAGTGATGATGGGCTGCCTCCTGTGTCTTTGTTTACCTTCTTGCCACTTCTTTTAGCTTAGTGTCTACTTTGGAGACTCAGTGTAAACTATGATTTGTCAAAAAGCCAAACTGATTCTTGTCTCTAGTTCTTCATTTGGTTCATTGGGTGCCGAGGATAACCAGATACTTGTTGACCAGGGAGCACATATCCCTCTGATGATGGCATGGAGGAAGTGGCCTGACTCATCCACTCACCCTACTGCCTAAGGGGCCTGGAGAAAGCCAGCAGGGGATGAAAAACAAGAAATACATCACTATGAACCTCACCGAGGCTCAAAGGCTCAACTGCCCACCTGGGAAGTCGATATGTTGGCAAGAAGCACATGGGTGTCCTGGTGCTTGGGTCATGAGTAGTTTGTACTTTCCCATGACTCCACAGGCCAACACTCACAGAACGTTAGTTTTTTTCCGGAGAGGGCAAGTGAGGCACACAAGACAGCACTTGGCTGTGTGGGTGAATCTGCACCCAAGGACACTCATCTAGCTGAGTGGACTGGGACATCAACTCATAGTATTGCAACTAAGGGACATAAGCAGAGTTGGGGGAGGGATTACATCATCATTATTATTGCTATTCACTTATCAGATGATTATTAATTATACTTCAATGAAAAGCTTGCACTTTTTATGAGCATGAGCTCATCAGCCTGTACAATGCCCAAAGAGGTCAAGAACCTGCAGACAGCAATTCGCTCATGAGCAAGCTGACTTGAGGCTTAGGAAGCCTGCCATCTGGGCTCTTTTCTTTCCCTGTCTGGCCACTGGCTACTTCTCTTTTTGATAAGAAGGCAATTTATCCCATGTATAGTGGACAGACATGTCTCCCACCTTGCTTGCTGGGGATTCAACCCTTCCTTGGGTTCATGGGCTTAAAAAAAAAAAGAAAAGAAAAAGAAAAAGAAAATCAGTTTATAAGCAGGGCTCTTCGATGTAGTCAACTCACCTTGCAGGTGAATACACCCAAGAAGGGAACTTCATGGGAATCCAAGGAGCAGCAAAGGTAGGTGAATTTTATTTTTCTAATTTGTTTCTTATTATATTTGTGTGTATAGGTGATGTATGTGTGTGTACACGTTCATGTGTGTTCTCCTGTATATGCATGTGTGTAATGGTCAGAGGTCAATGCTGGCAAACAGAGTGGCTGGCTAGCCACTTTGTTTTCCAAGACAGGCTCTCTCACTGGAGCCCACCAGTTCAACTAAGCTGGTTGGCCAGCAAACCCCAAGGCTCTTCTCATCTCTACCTCTCCAGTGCTGCTGTGACTATAGGTGCACACTGCCACATCTGGCCTTTTATATGGATGCTGGGTTGCTGAAGATCCAAGGCCAGGTCTTCATGCGGTTATTTCATAGCAAACACTGTGCCAACCGAGTCATCTCCCCAAACCCAGTATGTGAATCTTAATGATGCCCCNTGCAGTTGATAGTTGATATTTTTGACTAGCAGGGGCAGCAAGGACCAGAGTTCAGCATGGACTGTGCTTTGCAAGACAGAGACAGAAAGGGAGGGCAAGGCGGCCAAAGGCTTAGCTGCTGAGGGGGATCTCACAGATTGTCAGACCACCTTGCAGGGCAGATTGGAGCTGGGAGGATGATGGAGAGGCCCACACCTTGACCAGACCTGCTTAGTTATGTATACCTCTTGCCTTGTATTTAAACCTAAACTTCATGTTAGGACCCTGAAGATGAACTTGCAGGGAGGGGGTACTGGATCTCCATGCTCATGTTTCTAATGTGGCCACATTGAATTAATCTCTTTTTTTTCTGCTTTCACCATTGATTGTCTCTTTAATTGGCCTGTTGAGCAGTGATCAGGACTGGCTTATGAGGGCTGCCGGGGTTGGGGCTGTGACTCCGAAAGTTCCAGTGGTGTCTTACTGAACAAGACATGCAATCCCACAGTGGCCATACCAGCCTTGCTACCAAATTAAAAAAAAAAAAAAAAAAAAAAAAAAAACTAAAGGCAATGGAAAAGAGGAAAGCAGAAACCTGAGGCAATGATTGTCTTATCTCAAATGAAATCAGAGTTCCAGTTAGTTGAAAGGGCTGCTGGCTGAAAGGCCCTTGAGAGAGGCAAACAAGCAGAGAGCCCCAGTTAGTTGTGAGTCAGCGAACTAGTGGGTCAGAGGGTGAAAAGTCCTGAAGCTTTGGTTCTATCCAGGTCTGGGCTTTGCTGGAGAGAGTTAGAGAACCCCGCCCTCTTCCACACTCCTTACTCAGTGAGGCTGTAGTGATCTAATCTTGGAGAGAAAAAGCCACGTTTCCTCAGCTCTGGAGNGACACCAGGCCAAGGCCCAGCACCTCTCACAGCGCAATGATTAACATGCTCAGGAATCCAACCAGCACTGTGCTCAAAGGGACAAGGGCAGACTGGTATTTCTCAATGCCACTGTGAGCAGCCAGAAGCACCTCTTGTTGGAGTTTAACCCAGTGAAGTCAGTGTTATCTCCATCCATGCCTTTATGGATTCAGCTAGACCACAAGAGCACATGACCTGCCTGACCACCACCTAACTGCTGATCACAAGCCCCAGACGCGTCGTTCAGTGCAAATTCTGTAGAGGCAAGACTCCGGGAAAAGGCATACTGCTNTACTTCTTACTAGTTCAAAAAGCCTCATTCCCCCAAATTTTGTGATTTAACATTGAAATGGCTGAGCTTTAAAGAAAAAAAGAAAATGCTTGTGGAAACTACCGACTTCTCTAATCAATGACACACGTGAATTAACAGAAATAGTCACTCAAAGATGACGATTTCAAGCTAAAAATTCACTTAATGACACAGATTAATGCATGGCTGATCCTCCATGCATAAAATCATAGTATGTTATAGGTTTGCATGAATACATTCACTTACAATTGTTTGAAAGACCTAAATACNTTAAAAATACAAATTTGAATCAAGTATTTGTAGAAATCCATGTGCCCAAAATAGATGGAGTTTGGAAATAAATCACTGGTGAAGAAAAGGCGTGAGGTCATAGAAGACCTTACATATAACATTAGAGAGCTTGAAGCGGCTTTGAGATCCAGGAGCAGGCAAGTGACGTAAAGAGGTTTGCATCTTAGAGCCATCACAGCTGCGGTGTGGATGAAGGATTGGGGCAGGATGAAGGAGAGGACAAGGAGGGAGACGGACTGATCATTCAAGGGTGCTAAGACACTCTAGGTGAGAGATGATGTAGCCAGGACTGAAGCCACAGCTCTGTGGCAGGAAAGCAGAAGGGCGGGAGCCAAGAGCTATTAGAGAGGTGAGCAGACAGGACGAGGCTATTGATTAGATGGGGTAGAGGGACAGAGGACAGAGGAAAGGTGATGTCTGGGACAGTAAAGTAGATGGCGTTCCCATTACCAGGGCAGGAAATTGAAAGTGTTTGGGTAGGAGTGTAGGAAACAGAAGTTAACAGACCTTCGAGTCTGAGAGATGAATCCTTACGAAGAAGTTCAAGTCAAAAACCACATTAACTGAGTGNAGCACATGGAAATGGATAAGCAACAGACCTCCACTCATGGAGCTTACAGCATTTGTCAACAAACAACCCAACTATATATAATGGGGCAGTCAGTGCTTTCAGGAAGGTATGTATCCTTTGGAAAATATGAAGGTATGTCTGATAACAGTCTATAGTTCTTGTAGGATAAAAGTGACTGTGTCAGGGGTGACCGGTTTGGGGGAGCTGGAAAAAAAAGAAAACAGCATAGATGTGGAATAACATGAGCCAGATAAGGAGGGAGGAGGGGGGGTTGACAGGAGGCTAAGGAAGACTGGAGAGATAATCCAGTCAGATCAGGAGACTCTGAGGGAGGGCGTTAGTGCAAAATTATCCCAAGCTCATGAAAGCCAGTGAGGGGCTTCNACAAGGAGAAGCGTGAGGTCCTGGGAATCTACACCTGAGGCTCGCCTCCTTCACTTCTTGTGACAGGGACTCTGACTGCAAGGGCTGCTGGGAAAGCTCTGTCATCGCTTCCTTTGTCCATCTCCCCCAGGTAAATGTCGCTGTGAGTACAAACACCGGTGGCTGCTGCAGACCACAGAAGTGAGGCCATGAGGGTGATGTCATTCTCGTGGCTGCTCTTTTAACTTACTCTGGAATCTCTGGTTTGTGGTGTGGGGGTGGATTAATTGACAGAAATTACANAAGTAGTTATGACTCCATCTTTACTTAGGAGCTCATGCGGAGACTTTCAAGAATTCTTGTTTAACTTTTGGTTTTGTGTCTCATTCTTATAGCTTTTGGGAAAAAAACACAAATGTTCCTGGTGTAATGAGATAAAGTGCTGCAGGNNCACATTGACCATGTCAGGAATGCCAGGGGTTTGGTTGTCATGATACAAGCACTGAACTTTCTTTTCCGCCAGAACAAGGCAAGCTGCGGTTTAATAAGTGCTGTGAATGTAGCCCACAGGGTGAACTTTACTCAGTGCCGGCTGCTATTAATGCCATGTCTGACCACTGCCAATGGAAAAACCGTGAGACATGAGACTGCAAAGGCTAAGATTTTCCAAATCAAGGAGTTTCTCTGAGCTTCTCATTTTGTTTATTTTTTTTGTCTGGCTACATTGGACTATGTCCTATCTGGTACATACATACGTGGTTAGTTTTTCACACAGATACAGAAGCACACTGCATGTTGGGAAAGTAACCAGAAAATCATTTGCAGTGTCATGTTCTAGAATTTTATTTAAATGTCCTTTTAACATTCAAGGCAACAAAAGGTCCCTTTCCATTTGTAGTCTTTCCTGAAATATTCAGAAGTTTGCATGGATCGCTAAATGATCCAAAGTTAGTAGACTCAGCCAAATGTGTGTACATCAGAGACGTCTTAGAAGAGACTGGGGATTATCAACATCAGGCACTAATTATAAAGAACCACTGCCAGAGACCGGTGGCGNAGAGAAGATGATGAATAGCAAGAGGCCCTTTCTANCAAAGCCAAGTTGGCTAGAGCAAAGACAGGGTTTTTTGTACAAGTATTGGAANGGGAGCTGAGATGATTGGGCAGGTAAAAGCATCTAGCTGATGATTTGAGTTCAATCCCCAGGTCCCACATGATGGAAGGAGAGAACCAATTCTTGAAAGTTGTCTTCTGACTCCACATTTGTGTCACGGCTTGAGTATGTGAGCAAACACATAAACACACACACGCCCACTCACTAAATACATGTAATTTAAGTTTTAATTTGGAATTGGAAAAGATCATAAGCACCAATACTCCAAAAGTATTGAGGAATGCTCAGAGGATCAATAAATTCTTTGCTTTTGTGTTGTTTTAAATGAGAANGGTCCCTTGCATGCTTGGGTATTTGAATAGTTAGTGACACTGTTTGGGGAGTGTCTTAGTTTCTTTTCTTTTGCTGTGAGGAGACACATGACCAAGGCAACTTCTAGAAGAATGAGTTTATTGGGCTTACAGTTTCAGAGGATAAGTCCATAGCCATCATGGCAGGAAATACGGAAGCAGGCATGGCGCTGGAGCAGCAGCTGAGAGTTTACATGTTGAGACAACAACCACGAGGCAGAGACAGAGCTTACTGGGGATGGTGTGGGCTTTTGAAACCTCCGAATCCACCCCCAGTGACACACCTCCTCCAACAAGGTCACACCCCCTAATCCTGCCCAAACAGTTTCACCAACTGGGGGCCAAGCATTTGAATATATGAGCCTATGGGGGCCGTTCTCGTTCACACCACCACAGGGAAGTCATGGAACCCTTAGAAGGTAGAGCCTTGCTAGAGGAAGTGCAACACTGGTGCCAGGCTTTGAGATTACACTTCCAATCTACTCTCTGATTTGTATTTGGAGTTGAAGATGTGATCTCTCTCTCCTGTTCAGGCCACCTGCTGCCATAGACTCCCTCTCTGGAATCGGAAACCAAACTAAACTCTTCCATAGATCTNGTTTAGTGGTGGCATTTTATCACAGCAATAAAAAGCAACTAATACAGCCTTCAACAAGTTAGAAATTATGCTCTTAACATGAATCTGTTATGGAGGGTTTAAAAAATCTATTTGTAATTGTTCTGTAGCTCTGAAGGGCTGGGAACACAGTGTTTATAGACAAAGGCCTGTGCCTGCAATAAAACATTTAGACAAGCTAAACTGCTTAGGTCTTATGGAGAGCCAAAGTTAGATTAGACCTGACTAGCCAGGAAGGCAAGTGCTAAAGGTCGCATACTGTACTGGGGGTTCTGTTTTTATTTATATCTGGCTCTAAGTTGTATTATTCTTTTTATACAAGTTAGTAATTAGTGGGTCCATGGTGGCAGCTACCTGAACCACTACACAGCACTTGGGAAGAAAATAAGAGCCGACAGATCTATTTTAAACCTTAAATAGCACCCAGCTATCTGGAATGCTCTGCCTGAACTGCACTGTTCACTCCTGCATTTCCTGAGGGAAACTTGGTGTTCTGTTTATCCACAAACTTGAAAAGTCAGTCATCAAAATTATCATTGAGCCAACATTTATTTCTTTTGTAATCTTATCATATCAATGCTTTTAGGGATGTAACTCCAANAATTCCTTTTCAAAGGTTTTTGTTAATTATAAAAATAATACATTATTTTTTTAAGTGCCAGCAAACAGGTAAGTCAGGAGTTAATTGATTTAATACTCCCCTCTACATTAGGCCCCTTCCATTATTCCTGGTTTAATATGCAACACTTATGATGTGTCTCTAATATGTGTGTAATATATTTGCATATGTATAAATATGTATTTACATTTTATCCTTTTATATAAGTATTATTTATACTATACATAGTTTGGAAAGCTGAAAAAGGGAAGCAATGTAAATCAGGAATGATATGAGAGGAAATGGGGGGGAAGGACAGGATTTGACAGCGGTATATTAGCAAATATATCTTTGAGATATTTCTGTGTGTGTGTGTGTGTGTGTGTGTGATTAATTTTCTTTCCTATAGGAATTTTTCCTACTTTTCTTTACCTTTTAACTTTGAAACAGACTGACCTTAAACTCACTTTGTAGCCCAGGCTGATCCTAAATTTGTGATCCTCCTGCATCAGCTTTTCAAGAAGCTGGGATTACAGACCTGTGACACCAGGCCCAAATGAATTTCTTTTCCTTTAAACTTTTAATCTTGAAATAATTGTAGATGATGTGAAAGTACAAAAAAAAAAAAGTAAGCAGCACAAGGGTCTGGTACACCCTTCACTCACATGGTTCTGGGAACACTACTGCGTCACACTAGAACCAGGAAACAGACAGTAAATCAACAGAGATGATTCGAGGTTGACCAGTTCTACATCTGCTGGTTTGTAGATAGTGCCATGCATTCACCCTGTGGCTAGCTCTGTGTGAGTTGACTTCACGAGCTGTGTGCTGACAGGATGAGGCGAGCTATGAATCTTCATGTAGAAGTTTGCTCCTGGAAAGAGTGAGACAAAAAAAAGAAATGTATTTCTGTTGTCCTCAGCTACAAAGTGTTCTTGGAAACCTAATAAAAATGCACAGATCCTATAGTGATAAGGTTTATAGAGCCAGCTGAGACACCAGGTAGCTAGACATTCATACTCAGTCTCAAATTCCATCCAGGAATAAGGATGGAGGCAATGCCCTCCTTAACTCCTGGCATCTTAATGAATTGAAGAATCAGAAAACACCCACCTCTTGGTACTTATTCTGGATGCAAGGGCAAGGTTCAACCAAGGCTACATTTGTTTTACTTTGTATTCCTTTTTATGATAATATTATTGTATTATATGTTTAAATTCCACTGAAGCTAGGTCAGCCAGTGAAAGAAAGCAGGATATTAAATATCCAGTTCATTTACATTTTAAGGGACATTTCAATAACTAACTACTGCTGTTCCCTTGAATATGCAACATCCCCCACAGGCATGTGTTGAACACTTGGTCCCCAGGGTGTGGGACTCTTTTGAAAGGTTTTAGAAGCCAGGAAGTGAGGCCTGGGTGGAGGAAGTAGGTCACTGAGGGCAAGTGTTTGATGGTATCTCATAGCTAACCCCTTTCTGTTTTTCTCTGCTCTCTGTCCACCATGAGATGGACAACCTATCCTCCTCCACACACTTCTGCTGCCATGACCCACTGTAGGCCTCGAATCAGTGGCCTAGGAACCAAACTCTTGGAAACCATGAGCAAAATAACTCTGTTCTCTTTTAAGTTTGTATTTGTTTCATCAGCAAGAAAATTGATTTTAAGGGACCTTGCAATGACTACCTCTGTGGCTGGCCACACACCTGCGTTCATGTGAGAAGGCAGCAGAGTTAGGCTTAGGGGTTATTCATTAAAAACAATTAATTTATACACACACACACACACATATGTATATATATAAAGAGAACATGAAGTTGACGAGGAGATAGGGAGCTAGGGGGAGTTGGAGGTGGTGGATGGATATGATCAATAGCCATTGTATAAATGTATTAAACTTTGAAAGAATAAAAATTACATTAAGAAAGAAAGAAATGAGATGTCCTCCAGAAGCATGTATTGAATATTTGGCCCATGGTTGGTGGCACCCTTTCAGGAGACTTTTGAAGCTGGAAAAAAAATAAATCCTATAAATACAAAAGCTGTCCATTTTCTTTGGACCTCGCCTTCCAACACTAACACACATCCTGTAGCGTTCTTGGAAGATTCTCTAAAACCAATTCTTGTGTAGTGATGAGAAATGGAGACTTTGCCATAAAATATATCCACCAGGGGTTGGAGAGATAGTTCAGTCAGTAACATGCTTGACTTGCAAGCATATGAGGATCAGAGTGAAATAAGCCGGGTGTGGGGGTGCACCCCAGTTAATCCTTGACAAGGCAGAGACAAGTAGATCCAAGGGTTGATGGTCTGCCAGCCTAGCCTAGTTGGTGAGTTCCAGGCAAGTAAAGGATTCTGCACGAATGAATGAATGAATGAATGAATGAATGAATGAATGAGGTGGATGGTACCTCCAAAGTTAACATGTGGACTCCATATGCATGTGCATGAGCACTTGTATTACATACATGTACACTCACCCCCTCCACACACACACATACAAATATCAACCCGATTCAAGCCCTCACTATATCTCTTATAGTACTGTAACTTTGGGCAAGTTACTCAATCTTTCCAAGCCTCAATTTCCTTTTCTGTAAGAATGGACAACGATGGCCCTTGCTTACTTTGAGAATCTAATGTACTTAGCACAATATCCCATGTAGGGTAAGCATTCAATAAATACTCGTCAGTTCAAAGTGATAATAACATTTGCTACCACGAGTTTTCAGACGGTAGATTATCAGTTGGAAACATTCTAGACCAAGGCTTTCAAATAGTGACCTACATACAGGTCAAACTGAGCTCAACTCCCAGTGTTTACAGACATGGACATTCCATCCTGAGTGTAAGCCTGACCCGGATCTTTGCTCAACAGCGGCTCTCGCCTTGCCTTGCTTCTTGTTGCTGTGTACATGTGCATTACCTGGACAGTCTGCTTAGACATTTGAATTTCTGTGATCTCAGTGTTTGATTTTTAAATCCTAAAAAGTGGAGAGAGAGAGAGAGAGAGAGAGAGAGAGAGAGAGAGAGAGAGAGTGTATAA
>LZPO01108081.1:142869-157343 GCA_001675575.1 Neotoma lepida | reverse complement strand
CTGGAACTCACTCGGTAGCCCAGGGAGGCCTGGAACTCACAGAGATCCGCCTGCCTCTGCCTCCTGAGTGCTGGGATTAAAGGCGTGCGCCACCACCGCCCGGCTCCATTTATTTTTTAACCCCCTAAAGGATCAGTAGGGAACTTCCCCAAATGCAGCTGCCTTTAATATCTCCAGTAGTTTCACCACTTCGAGGCTCCTTCGCCTAGACCTTCACCTGACTTACAGGCTACTGCTTTCTTTCCTTCTTATACACTGACCTTCTGCTATACACTGCAAACCCGTCGCTGCAGAGTTGTGTCCCCACCTTGTTGTCTCCTTTGCAAACCTGCCGTGGTCCAGCAACATGTCTCACACCTGTGAGGTATTTCCCCAATTCAGGATCCTTGTCAGTTATTTTAGGCCCATACACTATGATTGATTGGTGTATGGGGGTTCCTTTCTCAGATGGTGTAGCTTCAGGATGGAGATTTCTGCCAAGATACACTCCTGAAAATAAGACCCTTGAGCCTGGAAAAGCATGGAGCTAGCTAGCAAGCAAAGTGGACGCCATAAGCAAGTCCTCCGCCCTGTAAACACTGAAAGGGTTTCAACTATGCTCTGGAGCCACCATCCAGGCCTCTCCAAGAGCACCTATCACAGGCCTAAGGATCAGCTGTTATGTAGGCAAGCCAGGCAGGGACCACTCTGAGATAGTTTATTCCAAGTGGTTCTGGAAGTATGGGCAAGCGGGGAGTGGGGAGCATGGTTAGAAAAGTAACACTGACATTCAGAGAAGTGAGGATAAATAATGCTAATAGAGGGCCTGGGTACCTGCATCCCTAGGATGTAAAGATGTTGAAAGGACCAGCCAGAGAGAGGAATCTCAGTGAAGACATAACCTGAGNAAGTATCCCAGGGCCCAGGTGTTCTGCTCTTCAGTTTCTTCCCTTTCAGTACCACCAGCCCCTTGCTGTTCCTTCTCCCATCTCTGACTGGTGAGATGATGCCTTCTCCTCAGGAAAACCTTCCTTAGATTTTAAGCACTGGGGTATCTCACCTGTCAACCACAGCACTGTACTTCTCAGGGAGGGCCACATGCACCCATCACGTACACAACACAACCTGTACCTTTGTGTTCTTCCCTCATGTGGTTGGCATATCTCAGCTGTGCCTGATGTGCACACGTGACAGCACATGCTGCTGGAGGATGGGAAAGGAACATGCAATCATAAAACGGCTTTGTACAAAGCAGTGCTGTTTGTACCAAAATATTTAATGAATATGCTGTTAAAACGAACAAAAGAAATAGTAATACAATTTTACTGGTTTATATTTCAGTTCATAAAGTTGACGCACAAACTACCTTAGCACAATGTCCACACACCTAGTTTTAGATGGGCTTACAGCTGTTGTGGTAACTGAACAAGACAGACACAGGAATTGGTGGGGGATGGTCTGGGGGAGGGTTGGCCACTTGTTATCTCCCCACTGTAGATGACCTCATCAAGCATTAGTAAAGCCAACAGGGAAAGAAAACGACTCCTGTCCTTATATACAAACCCACGCCACCTCCACACAGCAGAAAGGACGAACCCCCTGTTGAGACTGCTTGTCAGCATCACCACATAAATTAAGTCAAAAAGTTTTGTTTTTTTTTTAATCAAAAAAAGGTGCTAAAACCACCAGCTCGTAGCTTTGAAGTAAGACTCCGCAGCCCATCTGACCGGTGAGATACACACCTGCAACTCTGGGAGAGACAGGCCAGGAAGGTAGGGCCATACAGTGTGTGCACTCTTGTGTATTTGGACACAGCTCAGTCTTCCTCACTTGTGCAAACATTAGAGGTGAAGGAGCTCTTGCCAGCTTCCACAATGGCAGGAAGAACAGGAAGTGCCTCATAACCACAGACGGCAGTGGTACAGGTTAGGTTATCGGCTGAGTCTGGGATTTAAACACTGTCACTGCAGGGTACTGGGAAAGGTATTTATATATATTTATATATATTTATACACACACACACATATGTACACATGACACATTAAACAAAGTAAGAGCTGTCCATGTCATGATTGATTCAGTCTCACAGTCATGTGGCCCATTCAAGCCTTTTGAAGTTGTTTTGGCAGCTAATGCTTTAAAAAAAAAAAAAAAAAAAAAAGGACTATGAGAGTTGCATAGAATTGCTCAGAAATGTGAATAATGCCGAATCAAAACCTGTGCACGGTACTGATTAACAAAATTAGGTGACTTGAGCCATTACTACGAGACTCTTCTATTCAAAGTGCTTCTTATCTCTCTGGGGGCTTTTGCCGGCACTGAACCCCTGCCCCCAACCTAAAGGATAAAGAGTGTGTGTGTGTGTGTGTGTGTGTGTGTATATTTTTTTTTGTTTTTTAAATAAAGGGTTTAGAAAATAAAACAAAAACACATTGGAGGATGCACCAACTCCTAACTGGGCGAGGTGCTCCCACTCGTCAGAGGCCTAGACGGCACTCAGAGGTGAGTGCATATCCAGAGCATCAGTTGGGTTGGCAGCCTGCTGCAGGAGCCCTGGCCCACTGACCTACCAACATGCTATACAGCTCTGACCAAGGTACATTCTGGTCCTGGAACATGTCACAGAATCACACATCTGGCCAAAGAAGGCAACCAAAGGTGGTATGTTTTCTGGAGGTGTCTGGAGGCAGCAGCTGTTCTCAGCATGTCTCTTTTCCTTGAACTCCAGTTGCTGTCTTTATGGAGCTCAGCGTGCGATTAAACCAGGTCTTCTTGGCTGCCTGCACCTCACTGAGGGCAAGACCCAAGTGATGTTCCAAGTCCTATAGAGATAATAGTGAGTGTGAGCCTCTGCACAGCTGAACAAGAGCTCTGTCCACTCATTCTTCTGAGGCAGGTTTGCAGTGCTTATGGATCTGTGAACTTTCCTAATAAAGTCCTTTCTTGCCTGGACCTACAAGCTCTCCACTACTTGGCACTGGTTTTCACCCCTTTCCTGAGATTCCTCACTAGGCAGGCCTCTTCTCCCTTAGGTTGTGGTCTGAGCTGCTCCGTCAGCCCCGAATGCTCATCGCTCCTGTCCTTTTGCAGCTGCTCTGTCCATTCTCTGACCACAGTTTAGATACTGCTACCTTGGTGATGACTTTGTGATTGTGCTGGGCAGTCCTGAAAACCCTCTCCCAGAACCTAGGGCAGAACCATTTGTGGCCTGTGACATGGGAGAGCTGGTCTGAAGTTTTAAGACCTGAACCAGGTTCCTATCACTCATACTGCCCCAGTGATAAGGATGGCTGGAAACTCCTATAAATTAGGAAATATGCCCAGGTCACAAAAGTAGTTAAGTGATAGGTGTTAGGACAAAAAGGTTTGCACTTGTTAAGCCCNCATCCCCATAGATGGCCCTTCTTACATAATATTTTTATACTCAATACAACCTGACAAAGAGAACTCTCATTTCTATGGATACCAGAAGCCTGAGGTGTAGGGAGATTACTAACTCAAGACTGAGTGGGGGAGCGACAGTTTTTAAACACTTGCTCTGTGTCCCACTAAAAAGACTGAAGCTTTGTTGGTAATTCTTACTATGACAAAGCCAGGCTAAACGGTTAAACACGCTCTGGGAGGTAACAAGGATAGTGTTCTACCCAGAAGGTCACAGTTCAAGTGGTGGTGAGGGACATGACATCGAAACCACAAAAGTCACTTCTGGGGTCTCTAGTCCATACCAGGAATCTGGACTGCTATGGAGTGTGTGCTTTCAGGCACTGTTGTTACCTGGATCTTGCACTCGGCTTCCACCAACTGTAGTTTGGTCTGTGCCAGTTCCAGCTCCATCTCTCGTAGCTGGTTCTTGAGTGTCTCTTTTTCTTCATCTGTGTCCTCATCTGAAAACCCCTTGGCTGAGCTGGCGCCCTTCACTCGCCCTTCTTTGTTAAAGAAGTCTCGGCAGCGGTCACAGTCATCTACCTTTTGCTGAAGTGAACACCAAAAGTGAAGAGACCCAAAAGACAGCCTCAGTGTCTCTTGTAAGTACTGGAAAATCCTGTTTATCTTGGGAAACTGTCAGCAACCTACTTTGAAGACTACCTGGTTGGTGTTCCATACCAAAAGTAATAAGAATACCCCTTCTTGACCTGCTGTACACTGTGAGGAGTTCTGGGGTAAGAACAAAGGCTCACGTACAAGGACCTTCACTAACTGGGCATACAGAGACACTATCCAACTTGGAACAGTGGGGTATGGTGGTCTGTGCTTGTTCAGGGGAGCCTGATAATATGGGAGAATGGGTAAATACTAATACTAGTATAAAGAAGTAGGGTACAAAACACTGGATACAGATGCTGGAGAAATGGGTCAGTAGTTAAGAGCATGGAATGCTCTTCCAGAGGACCTGAGTTTGATTCCAGCACTACATCAGATGGCTTACAACTCTAGCTCTAGGGGTAATAAAATGCCTCTGGCCTCCATAGGCACCTGTGCTCAAATGTAATTACCTACCCCTATAAACATAACTCAAAACTAAAAAAAATTATAATTATTAAAAATAATAAAATTAAAAAATAACAAAAAAGATATGTAAAACAGTCACANATATCTTACATTTCACCAAAACAGGATTGCTGCTGGGAAAAAATTCTATTATAGCCCCCACCCCAAGTCCATATCCCAAATTTAGAGATGTAAATGTTTAAAGAACACCTAATTTGGGATGAATGCAATTTTATATTTTAAACTAAGACCAAGAAAGACTGGAAGAATATGCAAAATATTGTTAACTGTGGTATGAGGGGGATTTAACTCATCCAGAGTCTGGAGAACAATGAAGCAAGAATCCCTACCTCAAGCAACACTTGGTGCAGCTTTCCTGGTGATGTTTATGATAGGAACCCAAGTGTGAGATTTAAAGCCATAGTATATTTGGTCTCATTCTCAATCCTTNCAGAGGAAACAGACATGGAAGCTGATGAGCACTGACCCAAGCCTGTGACAAGCAGTTTATCTGAACTGCTCAGCCTGGCTCACTTGGACCTATGTGTCAAGGATAGCCCGTAATATGAACTAGAGGGTAAGAAATCTCTTTAGCCAAGAAGTCTTACCCGAATTTTCTCAATTTCCATTTTATTGGTTGTCTGTTGCTTCTCCAGTCTTTCACTCAATTGAGAACAAATCTAAAGGAAAAAAAATACAAATTTTGGTTCAATGTCACCAACATAAGTTGGACATATTCTAGCAGCAGCTGGAATATGCTGTGAATGCACAAGTGAGGTTGACACACTCACAGATGGGAACTGGCCTGCAAAGTTCTCCATAGGCCACTGTGAGATCCCAGGTATAGAAGGGAACAAGTTCAGTATGGTTCTGTGTTTGTGAAATTGTACCAGCCTTGGAGGGGTGATCCGCCAACATCCAGACACACTGCATCATCTGACACTTTCATGTACCCCCTGTATGTTGGCACTCTTCCAAGCATGCCTAGTGGAAACCCAACAATCTTCCCAGGTAGGGATCAGCTTGCTTAGTTCACAAGTGAGGTAAGAACAGGGGCTTGAAGCCAGTGTGCTTCTGCGCTGAGGCCAGAGTGCAGTCTCCCCACCATGTGGCCCAGCCCAGGCCCTGGTAAAGGAACTCACCTGCTTATAGTCACCAATGATAGAGCTGTTTTTTTTAATCTCTGATTCTGCCTTGTCAAGTTCCCGGCGGCACATTTCTTTTAACTGTGCACATTAAAGAAAAGTGAATGCTTTAAGTGAAAGAGGAAGCTTGGTTATTAACTGCGTAGTGCTGAGCCTTCCAAAAAGTGCCTCACATAACTCTGGCTGGACTTAGTTCCCCCACACCCACCACCTCTTCCTCTCATGTACTTAAAGACAATAGAAGGAGAAAAGTAACACTTCAAAAACTGCTGGTGCTCAGATCCAATGGGGCTTCTGCCAAAGTCAGTTCAACACTGTACAAGACAGTACAGGCCACACAGAAGGAAAAGCCCAGGAAGAGAGGGCAGTGTTACACAGGCCTCTGAGCTTGGTCAGGCTCACTCTGGCCAGTCCTGTCTGAGACAGTAGTTGGGAAGGTCCTGCAGGTGTGCACAGGGAGCAGGTAGGAGCTTGTTTTGGGTTCCACAGCACTCTCAGCTCTCACAGTGTATTCTATGACAGAGGCACCTGAGGACAAGGGCAGGAGGACTGAACATTCTGAGATGGATCCTCTCCTGCAGATGCTAGCATTCTTCTGTTACTTTCCATGCTGATACACAGGAGCCTCTCCCACCTCAATGATAACTCATGCTTTAGTTTTTAAGAATCATTTTAGAGATGAAATAAAAAAGGCCTCTGAAAATTAACAGAAGCCACTGTTCAGGTTTTCCAGTGCTGAGAGACGTTCCAGCAGGACCCACCAGTATTTGCAAAATTCAGGTGTATGGGAGGGGCAAGGATCCCCTCACCTGTGCAGACTCCTCTTCTAACCGCCTCTTCTCGTCCTCTGCATCAATCAGCTTCTGTTTGGTCATCAGCAGCTCCTTATTCAGTGCATCTGCCTTTTCCTCTGCCTGAAACATTGAGGAGATGCCATCACCAAGCACTCAACTAAGAGCTCAGAATTTGAAAGGGCAGGATCCCATTTTAAGAAAGTAGGAAAGCCTACCTGAAGTGTGTGATAGTGCAGGGCAGTGGTCAGGGACTGAGCTTTTGACTTGTCTCAAATCTCATAGTTGAGTGACACATGAATAAGTTACTGAGATCCTTTCTAAGCTCCAGGCTCTCCAGCATAATGTGCAGTTAGTACAGTGCCTAGGCTAGAGTGAACACTGGAATGGTAGCTGTGAATTCTAATACAGTTTTCTCCTGTGCATCCTGCAGGAGTCCTGCATGTGTTCTTGCCAAAGTTATTCAAGAGAGAAGGCTGCTTTCTTCAGACACGTTATCATTTTGAATGGCCATATTCCACCCTAGTCTTTTTTCCTAGCACACACAAATGTGTGGTGAGTAGAGATGTGAATCCCAGGGGGATATCCCTGTGGTTCCTGACTCTGATCCCTTCACAGATAACTGAAGAGTATATATCATGCTGGAAGGTCTTTTCTGGTCCGTTCCTAGACAACTTTCCCAGGCTTCTCTGACGTTAAACAGTGTTGATTCCACTCTTGGGCTTCACATGTGGAACTAAGACAGGCATGACATGAGCACACTCAGCTGACTGCTGATTAATTGCAGACTGTGCTGCCCTTTCTGGGGATAGTTCACTACACTTCCTCCTCCATTGCAAACCCAAGAGGCAGTCACAAGCAAAATGAAGACACCAGACCAGAAGGAGACAGTAGGGAGAACACAGCTGGTTGACAGCACTTGAGCATACTTGTGATGCTCTCTCCTGCGCCCATTATCACTGCCATGGAGGAGGTGGCTCAGTGAAGCTGACTGTGAAGCATGGATCAGTCAGGGGATCCAGCTATAGGCTTTGCTTCCACAGGAGCAAGGTGAGGGGGGGGTCTCTCCTAAGCTTCCACAAGCCAGAAGAGAGTCCAAGGCAGAGTTGGACTACTACTTCCAATACTCTAGCTGACTCTCAGCACTGAGGCTACTGGACTGCCCTAGCCACAGTCCTCTGATGTAGCAAGACCCACTTGCTACAGTTTACATAAGCACCTGAGACCATCTGGGGATAACATATATAAATCCAGGCTTCTACTTCTAGTCATGAAGGGTGAACAGAACCAGAATTCACCCTTCCCCTGTAATCAGAAAGCTGGACAACATCTGGGAAACAACTGGTCTCTGGGAGGAAAGAAGAAACCATGTACATTATCCTATCATTGGGGCTTCTGTTAGAGGTCAGAGAATGAATGTCTAAAAGGTTAAGGGTCCTGGGCAGTTGAAGGGGCAGAAGCTGTGGGTGAGAGAGAAGTCACAATAGTCTATAAGGTGATTGACAGAAGACCAAGCAAAGGATGCAGCAAAAGAGAAAAAAAGCAAGCAAGATAGAAAACAAATCTCATCTGGATATAACAAAAGGTGTGTTAAAAGGAGAGGACAGAAAAGATGCCTGCAGTGCAGTACACACAGACTTAAGAGCAATGAGGACTGCTGTGGCCATTCCACAAGGAAGGAGACAATGGAAATCCATGTAGATGCTCCCACTACATAAAACTTGGTTAAGTTGGAAGTGAAATACGTAAATGGCTAACAAGGCTGTCATTATAAAAACAGCACTTACCCAGTTTCATAATTTTAAATGATTTTTAAAAAGGTTTGCAGTAATCTTTAAAATCTTGAAGATAGTAGAAAATGTACAGATTAAATATCTGAATTCAGCTCAAAACAGACATCAACAGAACAAAACACTACAGTAAAACAAAAGCTGGCTTTTAGACAGACCATCCTTACTGATGGTGACAGGGGTGGGATGGGGTGGGCACAACCCAGTATTGGGTGCAAAAGGAACATTGCTATAGATGTATAAACAGCAGCTTCAGAGCCACACACTTGGTCATCAAGGACAAGGTGCTTAAAGACAGACATAAAAGCCAAGACCAGCTAAGTGGGGCACACCTCTAATCCCAGCATTTGGGGGAACAGAAGCATGGGAACTACCTGAACTCCAGGCTAGTCAGCTCACAATTTCCTGAAAAGTTGTAAGCCTCACAACCAAGTTTACTAAATCACAAGTTTAAGGCCCACCTGGACAATTTAGTGAGGCCCCTGTCTCAAAACAAGAAGTAAGAGCTCAGTTGTAGCTCAGGATAAAGTGCTGACCCAGCACATGTGTGAAGGCCCATGTTCAATTCTTACTATTATAAAACAAGGATGAAACTCTACTGGGACTTATAGGAGTTTACATCATAATAGAACAAGTTAACAAAACTAAGAAAATATATCTAGCCATTACAACAGATTCAAGAAAAACATGTGGCAAAATTCAACAGAGTTATGACAAAACTGAGCAGAAAACAGAGTAAGGGTTTCTCCGCTCCTCAGAGTGGCCCCCAAAATGAAGCCATATCACCTGCTGTCTACCCAGCACTGCTCTAAAGACCGTAGCAAGTATGGCAGTAGAAAAGGCAGAAGAATTGAAGTTAAAGTCTTCCCTCAGAGATAACGACAGTGTGTGTATATGGAAAACTCAAAAGAAAAATTAAAAACAGCGCTGTTCCCCCCAACCTTAACTAGACTAATCAGAATTTGGCAAGGTATGACACAAAATTACTTGTATTTTCAGAGGTCAGCAATCAACAATTGGAAAGGACAATTAAGAAAACACCACCAGCCGGGCTGTGGTGGCGCACGCCTTTAATCCCAGCACTGGGGAGGCAGAGGCAGGCAGATCTCTGAGTCTGAGGCCAGCCTGGTCTATAGAGTGAGTTTCAGGACAGGGCTGCACAGAGAAACCCTGTCTTGAAAAAAAAAAACCAAACAAACAAACACACATTTGTAACAGACTGAAACAGGGACAAGTCTTGTGCTGAGAGGAAGTGAAAGCATGTTAACACAAAGGTGGCATGCCACGGGCTGGGGGCTCAGCTGCTGCTCACGTCTCAAGCCTTGCCACAAATTGACAGATTCTATGAACCTGGCTTAAAATCCCAGAAGGCATCNATTTCTAGAACCTGGCAAACTGATTGAGATTTTATAGAAACACAAAGGACTTAGAGCAGCCAAGTAAGTTTTAAAAAGAAGCCAGACGACTTAAATGACTTCATTTTAAGATTATATTATTATATTATATAATATATATATATATATATATTATATTATGAAGCTTCTGTAATCAGGAACTGTCTCTTATACACATCTAGATGTGTATAAGAGACAGACTTAAATGACTTCATTTTAAGATTATATTATTATATTATATAATATATATATATATTATATTATGAAGCTTCTGTAATCAGGAAAGTGTGGTCCTAGCATAAGGACGGAACGGTTAGACCAACTAATGCAGAGTCAGCTGATGTTTGACAAGGGGCTGAGGTACTATGGCAAAGTCTAGCAATGGGCTGGACCCAGCACCTAGCTCCCATGTTGCTTTTTGCTCGAATGCCATACTATCTCAAGACAGAGGAGTATCCATGCTACAGGGGACTGAGACAGTCCCCATGTCAGGGACCTTCTATAGGTTCCCGCTTCTCGAAACCCCAATGTTACAGTTGTTACCCAGTGCACAGAGGAGAAAGCTTTTCTCCACAGCTGTAACAGCACAAAGAGGCAGATGACAACAAACACAACAGAAGTATGAGGCCAGATGCAGCTGAGCCACTGAAGTCACAAGGCTGTGAGAGTACCCCACTTCTTCCATCCCTTTCAGTGATGTCACTAATCAGGGAAGATGGACTTGGAAAGGGTGTCTGCTCAGAACTGTGGGTGCTGGCACCTGCTCCTGAGTCTCTATTTGGCAGGGCTCCTATCCCCAGCCCATCAGCCTGCTTAGAGTGTAAGCACTGGATTCAGGCCATCTGGGTTTCACCATGACGACTGTGCTCTGTGACTACCTGGGCAACCTGTGTAAGATGGTCAACCTGCTTTGCTTCCACTTCATGATCAGTGAAAGGAGATCACGGTCCTGGATACTGGGCTGTTTTGAAGGCTCACAAAGATGGTGTATAGAGTGCCTGGAACAGTGCTTAGCACCCGACAGTGCCAAAGAAATGCTAGCTCTTACGGATCACACAGATCATAGCTCCTTGCTGTTTCTGTATCTATTATGAAGACAGTCTGGTATCACAGGAAAGATCTCAGGCATTCTAGTGAGTTCCAGAGCTCTCTANCTTTCTGGATATCTTTACCCTCTGCACCTCATAATTGTTAAAAACACAATTCTTAGCCTTGTGTGAAGGTGCACTTGAGAGCAGAGGCAGATGGATCTTTTTGAGTTCTAGACCAGCCTGGTTTATATAGAAAGTTCTAAGCCTGTTGGAGCTCCATAGTAAGATCCTATCTCAAAAGAGAAAAACAAAACAAAACAAAAACCAAAAAACAAACAAACAAACAAACAAAAAAACCAACAACAACAACAANAAAAAAACACCTTCCTTCCTGGAAGAGGTAAGATAAGAGATTAGCAGAGCTCTGTGAAGTGCTGTAAACTGTGTCTGGCGCCAAGGGAGAGACTGCTAGTTTTCATTGTTTCTACTTCAGGTCTCAGGAATGTAGCCTGGTTTTCTGACTACAGTGCCAGGATAAGACATTTGAAAAAAGGATTACACTGCTTAGAGACAGGCTTAAGAATCCAAGTCCAGCCAAGTGGTGGTGGTGCACGCCTTTGAACCTAGCACTAGGGAGGTAGAGGCAGGTGGATCTCTTAAGTTCGAGGCCAGACTGGTCTACAGAGTGAATTCCAGGACAGCCAGGGCTACACAGAGAAATCCTGTCTCCGAAAAAAAAGAAAACAAAAAAACAAAAAACAAAAAACCCCCAAAACAAACCAACCCCCAAAACAAAAAAAATGTAAGTCTAGAGTCTACCACAGACCATTGGATGACTGCTATCACTGGTTCTTACAGAGTAGAAAATGCCACAGCTCAAGCTGATGCCCACCTAAGACTTTGGCCAACCTGCCACTGCTGTACCTTTGGGACTCTTTCTTTACTTTCACTTCCTTTCTGCACATCCATAGCTGGGAGGGAAGTGTGAGGTGAACTCCGTAGCCCTGTTCCATTTACACCAGCTCCCTCTGCCTCCAGGCAGAAATGCCCGAGCAGTGACAACTGTGTGCAGGTTTCTAGAGAGGAAGGAGGCTTAACTCTGACAAGCAGGCAGGCCTGTGGTAGAAGGCAGTGAGAGCCCAGGTGCTGGTCACAGGGAGCTAATGGCCTTGAACTGTTGTCACAGCAGCTGGGGAAAGGAACCTTCTCGGTATGTCTGATAGCACTTGGGATTCTGACCCATTGTTCTTTGCAGGCGTTTTTTTACAGTATGCCAAATTATGATACAATACTGACTCTACCTGTGCCACAGCCATTACCAACCTCCTGCCTAGACCTCAGTGTCCAAGGTGGACAGAAAGCAGACTAGGTGATTACAGCCAAGGTCTGTCTAAAAGTTTCAATTTCTGAAAAAAAAAAAAATGAAAAAGAACCAGCAGGTACTGCTGTATTTTCCGATAATGTTTTAATGACTCTGAGAAACTAATAAAAGTGTGAGTTTTCAAGGAAGTACACTACATGCATACTGTTTGTATACTTAGATGGATATCAAGGACTTTCTAAAGTTCATACTCTCTCGGGGTGAAAAAAAAAATCTATAAATACATGCATATATATTCATATATATGCATACACACACACACACACACACACATATATATATATATATGAATGTGAGAGGCCTAAGTATATTGCTAGAATCTTGGCAAACCAACAAAGAAGTCATCTCAGGGTACCGGGCAATTAAATCTAGGAACTTAGAAAAACTGTAGTTCAGGGGCCATATTCAACCTACCTCCAACTTTTGTAAATAAATTTTTATTAGAAAACAGCCATGTTCATTCTTTTATCTGTGAACTGTTTTTGTATCAATGGTGGAATCAACTAGCAGCAATAAAGACCTTAAACACTTATCTTGCCACAAAATAAGTGCCAATCCTAAGCCATGAATGAGACTACTTCCTCTAAGGGAAGCTTGTGGTACAGAAAGCAGAAAGTCATTCTGTCAGGATGATGGAAACAAATGAAAATGGAGTATCTGCCAGTAGATAGGCTGCTCAGAATTAAACTGACTCCCCACTAGCAATGTCACTCAGCAGGCCCACAACAGGAAGAGTAACAGAACCTCTGTGCATCTTAGTGTGGACTCTAGGAAGCTCTGATGATGCTGCTAACCAACAGCATGAGAATTAGTAAGACCCCCCCAAAACAAACAAACAAACAAACAAAAAACCAAAAACTCCACTATCTCTCAATGTTTGGGAAAACAGGCAGGCTCTGTGAGCGCAGAGAAAAATGTACAGAGGGTGGATGACAGGCAGCAGCACAGGGGTGCTCCCTGAGAAGGGAGCTGGCTCCTTAAGGGAAGGGCTGATGGAAACTAGAGCCGTCAACACTAAACTTCAAGGGAAGAATCAGTTGTCACTGCTGTGAGCCTTCTCCTCACATCTGTCCCACTTACATTATCCAAGTCCTTCCGCAATGCAATCTTGCTGGTGACCAGCTCATGAGCCAAGTCATCATTTTCCTGTTCCAACCTCATGTTAGCTTCTTGCAGCCGCCTATTCTCCCGCTGTAGGAGGGAAAGAAGTTGGTTATGGACATAAAAAACAGATTGAATGGAAATGATAGTTTCTCAAGGGCTAAGCTTCAAAAAAAGTCTCCAAGTCCTGTAAAGGCGTACACCACCACCCAGCCAATCCAAACATTTTCTCAATATACAATTTCTAATTGTCTGTCTCCACAAAGACACACAACTAACTGAAGTGGCCTTGTCAAGCAGCTTTCTTTGGCTGACTGTGAGGAAAGAACAAGGAAATTGGGCAGCTCCTTTGGAGCAAAACAGCTGTTATTTTCTCATTTGCAAACTCAATCTGAAAACCAGTCTTGAAACAGCGGAACTGAATTTTTTTTAAAGACTCAATAAAGCTAGTTATGGCCTGTGAAGTAAAAGGCTGTACACGAACCTCAAACCGCTCGATGGGGTCTTCCTGTTGGGCCTGCTGCTCCCTCATGGTATGGTACTCTTTTTCATACTTCTTCAGCTTCTTTTGGCTAATCTGCCAAGAAAGTCACAGCACAGATAAGGAACCTGATGATGGCGGTGCTTACTGCCATTGACCTGGGCAGATCCAATTACTATGGACATGGTGTTGACTACTTTGGGATGGAAATCTTCATAGACAAATATAAGGCCAAGGTTCCATCAGGAATATTTGGTTTCCCAAGTTATTTCTAACAGTGCTCTATGGAACGCCTTACAGATGGCTTTGCTTATGTAACTTTGGGGTCTGTTTGATCCTAGNAATAATAATTAAGCCACCATTTCCTGTAGCACATACCAGGAGTGTAACAATGCTTTACACCTGAGCCCNCCCCTCCCCAGGTACACCATTTCCTTATCTGAGGAATCCAGAGGTTCTGTTTTCTGACTAAAGATGTCGAGAAGGGATGGTAAAATCTGGCCTGAAGGCCTAGCCACTGGATTCCATTCAAAGCCCAAGCCCCCTTTCCACTATATAAGCTCCCTCTGTGCTGTCTCCAACAGGCAAGTTTTTCTCTGCCCTTAGAAGCAGACCTCACTGTTCCACTGTGTCCTTTCTTACGGTAAGCCACAGGCTGTAGANAAAGGATGTTCCTGAAGCCACCATGCTTCCTCCCCACTCTTCCTAAGTCCTCCTTTCCCCCTAGATTTTCATGCTCTATCATGACCAACCACTTCTCTTTCTTCTGGGGAATCATCGCTTTCTCCCTTTCTTCTGGCTTTCTTCCAATACCTATCAGGAGTTCTCTGTGTATTGGCAGGCACTTCTTTTGCTTCAATCCTAAGTAAGAGTGAACTTCAGGATTCAGCTCT
>LZPO01108081.1:117019-142838 GCA_001675575.1 Neotoma lepida | reverse complement strand
GACAGGGTTTCTCTGTGTAGCTTTGGCGGCATCTTTCCTGGAACTCACTTGGTAGCCCAGGCTGGCCTCGAACTCACAGAGCTCCGCCTGCCTCTGCCTCCCGAGTGCTGGGATTAAAGGTGTGCACCACCTAGCCTAGCCATTCTCTTGTGTTTTTAAAATTATATAAAGTATGAGCTATAACATATAGCATGATGAAGCAGACATGTTCAGTAAGCATAGTGCTCCTTTGTTCTTAAAACTTCAATTATCAGCACTAAATGACTCATTTTCCAATCTGCTCCTGGCCCACAGGTCCAGGGAACTGCAGATGAAGAAATTCAAGCAGAAGTGGGAAGCAGTTGCACATCTGCAGCACACTGGCAGCAATGCCTGCATTTCGTTCCGGTCATGCTTTGATCCAGCTCAGGCACCCTGGAGGAGCCTCTCTCACTGGCTCTGACTTCTGTATGGGCTGTGAGCAGATGTGCCTCAACTGGAGCTATTCCTGGAGTCTGGCATTGCTTTCCTAAAGCCAGTGGTCAGGGTGCAATCTTTGGTCATAGTCTCCACAAAGATGCCCATTAAACTTTTATTGTGCTCCTAAGTGATTCACCAGAACAAGCAAACAAAAACCACACCTAAATGAAACATTTGCGAGATCAGTAAATTTATAAACAAATCCTATCAGGAAATAATTGAGGCTCATGGGCAGCATGCTCTTCTACCAGTGTTCTTCTCCATCTGGGCAAAAAGAGAAGTGATGACAGCAAAGACAGCTCCTTCTAAAAAAAGAGCAGACACCATCTCCTGTAAAACATTTTCATATACCTTCAGGATACTCCTAATGTTTCACTCTCATGCAAGGCTAAGAAAGAATTAACTTTCCTCATAACCACCATACATTTGGAAATGCTACTTGCCAAATTTTATTATCTTTGATCGAAACTGGCAAACTCGGCATCCTTGGTGTCCAGTGAGTGCCAGGTGAGGTATCAGCTCCTTCCTGAAACCTAGCCAAGTCCAGTTACTCAGGCGCTGCTTCCTTCCTGCTCTGTGCTCCATGTCTTCTTCGCTTGCCATGCACCTCAGTGCCTAATTAATGTCTGACTCAATCAGGCCCTCCTTCAGGGTCTGCTATGGACCATGTTCTCTGTACAGCATTTGTGACACAGGAATATCTAGATATACCAATACACACATTCTGCCAAGACAGAGCTCTATTGTGACATTTCTGTCTCACAGTAATCATGAAAATACTTAAGAGACAGTCTCCACTCAAACATCCAAGGCTCATTTCTTGTAGTTAAACTTGAAAGGAACGATGAGTTATGCATTCTGCTCCAGCGCTCAGAAGGCAGATGTTAGCTGACTTCTACCAGAAGGCGTCAAAAATTACAGCTTTACACAAAGAGGTACTGTCATCCTTCAGCAAGATTGAAGTAGAAACTGAACCTCTGCTCTGTTTAAAGTTTCTTTAAGAAAAAGAAAAAAAGTTTCTTTAAGAAAAAGAAAAGAAACCAAACTCCTGGTCCAAGTGTGGGATGGTAACTAAAGTGAAGCAGGTTAATACCCACTGTAGTCAGCAGAGTAGCCCTACTCAGGGTTTCCTGAGCACATGATGCCTTTCTCTTAGGGGCAGAGTCGTGTCATGTACTCATCCCCTTAGCAAAATACTCTGCAAATACCTTCAGAGGGCTCCTGGGCCCCCTGAAACTGTCTGTGGACCTCAGGTAAGAATTTTCACATTAGGGAGATGGTGGAGACCTAGTGCATGCCAACTAGGTTTTTTTTTTTTTTTAATTTTATTTTTTAGTTTATTCACACTCATTGTGCACACATATGTCCATGTGTGCCATTACCACATGTGCCATGCATCACATTTGTAGGTGAGAGGATAACTTCAGGAGTTGGTTCTCTCCTTCTATCATGTGAATTCTGGGGCCTGAACTCAGGCTTGTCAGGCTTGGTGGCAATCACCTTTACCTGCTGAGCTATCTCAGTGTCCCCCAACTTGGTATTTGGTGTAAGTTCTAATGCAGTTCAAACACCTCTCCTTTAGGCATTCATCTGTCATGAGAACTGGATAATGCACTCTTAAATGTCTGCTATCTGCCCTGGTGAAGCTGGTTCCCAGTCAGCCTCTGGAGCCGATAGTGGTATCAAGGCCCACATAGATAGAGAGAGGTGAGAGTAGCTGCTGACCTGGGTTTTATTGAGGTGCAGCCTACTCAGCTCCGTGAGTAACACAGTTCCAGTCTTGGCAGATGATTTGCTCATCTGTGAAATACTAATAGTGCTTCTGAGCGTATCTGAGAGGATCTCATCACAGCAAACTACCATGTTCAGTGCTCAGAAGACTATGCAGCCCATAGTGAGGTCTTTTCAAATAAACAGTAACTGTTACTTGCTTTTGCAATTATTATCTGGCAACCTATCTGAAAGAAATAGAGCAGCTTCCTGAATACACTGTGGTGGTTTGATGGAGAATGGCACCCAAAGGGAGTGGTACATTTAGGTGTGGCTTTGTTGGAGAAAGTGTACCACTGTGGAGGTGGGCTTTGAGGTCTCACAGATAGATGTTCAAGCTACACCCAATGAAACAGTCCACTTCCTGTTTTGTTTGGATCAATATGTAAGAACTCTCAACTCTAGCACCATGTCTGTCTGCATGCGGCTTTGCTTCCCGCCATGATAATGGGCTATACGTCTGAAACTAAGCGAGCCCTAATTAAATGTTTTCCTTTATAAGATTTGCTGTGGTCATGGCATCTCTTCACAGCAATAGAAACTCTTAAGACAACGTGCATACATCAAACCACTTAAATGAAGTCCATTTTACACAGAAAAGCATGAACTAGCCTGGCCCTTTAGAGGAAGAGCAGGTTTCCAGAGTGCCTTAAGAAAGTTTTCCAGAGGTAGGTGGTGTCCTGGTATGGGAGCCACAGGAAGTTCAGTTTAGGATGCTTGACAGAGCTGCATGACAAGACTGAAGCCTAGTGTCTTGGTGACCTGGTAAATGGTGGGGAATAAACAAGAGGTCTGGTACAAGAGGGATCCTGAGGCAGAGTAGGATCGGTGAAGTAAATTCAAGAAGTTGACACTGGCCTCCTTCCAGCTCAAGAGTGCTTGGGGGCACTGCTGTGCTTCACAAGACTTTCCAGATAGTGACCTGCCTCTATACCTGCTACTTTATGCCTCATAACAGTTTCCTGAGATGGACAAGGCAGAGGGTATTGCCTTATTTTAATATCAGTTGTGACATGCAAAATGATGTTCACTGGCAACATCACAAGAACATAGTTTGGGTGACTCTTGTTTCCTACCATCTCTGTAGCCTGCTCATTACTGACCCGAAGTACTGTCCAATCAAGGAGGCAGGCCAGGCCAGGCCAGAAGAGCCCATGAGCAGCAGCTGCTTACGCCATCATTGTTTCTCTCTCACTACAACACTACTGTCTAATCTATCCTGCATCACACAGCAGACAGAGGCCCAAGGCTGGCCCTCNTCAAATACCTGATGTAATTAAACATCATATTCAAGTTCTGAGCTTTTTATTTGTTCAAACAGCTCATACTAAGATTCCTTTAAAGATATGAGACAGAATCAGGCATGTGAATCTGACCTGAATGCTTTTCTACAATACAAGAAAAAATTAGTAGCCAAGGCCCCAAGAGCCGACAGTCAAGGGAATCTAGCTTGTTAAAGGAGGAAGCATGTTTGCTGCTGGCCTTGCACTAGCCAGCAGCATGTAGGGCTCACTATGGACAAAAGAGTCACTAGAAACAAGGCACACATTTCCTCACTAAAATCTAGTTCTAAGATGTACACACTAATGAACAAAACACTGTGGTCTTACCTAGCATTAGAGGGTAGCATAGCTTTGGGTACTATGTTCAGAGAGCAAGTGTCCACTCTGAGAGAGGTCAGTCCTTTATTTACAGCAAAACACAAGCAATTTTAGAATCTGGATCTCCTGGTTTCTAATCTCCACACCATCACCTACTGACATCCTTGGTAATTAATTTCTATACTCTAGGCATCGCTAAGCAGACCTTAGAGGTCACCATTGAGGATTCATCTCACTATGTGAAACATTATGTTTTAAGAATCTGTGAGCACATCAAAAAAAAAAAAGATTTTGAGGGCACTACCCTCATAATATTTAAGATTCCATTACATGCTAACCACACAAATGATCTGGATAGAGAAGGAAGCACAAACTAGTGTTGCTTTCAGCTCATGAGTAAATCCTGCATGCCAAAGGGTTTTCTGTCTCCCCCAGCAGCAAATGGTTAAGATTTCAGTGGTCCGACCATCATTGGTTTCTGCAGTAGTATCTTCTCTTACAGGCAGCCTCAAGTTCTGCACATTCATTTCATGTTTGAAATATCACATTCCCAGGATGCAGTGGTTCACAGGCTCCACTTTGCCTTAGGCAGGATTCTGTTATAAAGGAGCAGATATTCAGGCTTCAACTAAGAGACTAGCTGAGCCACCTCACAAAGGACTCATCTAAACTAGTCTTACATCTCACTTGTTTATACCCCACTCCTTCCTTCCCTCAACAGCATACAATATCTACACAGTTTAGCCAAGGCTGGCCAGGAACTGGGGATCCTCTTGCCTCCAGCCTTCCAAGTCCTGAGATTCTAGGCAGATGCCCAACCCGTTCATAGTTCTTGAATCAAAAATTAAAAGGCCTAGAAACTTTTTTCTCACATTCCTTCTCTTAAAAATTATGCATGGCACACAAGTATGAAAATGTCATGGAGCTCCTAGAGAACTCACGTGGGGGATGTTGTGTAGCAGTGGAGACAGCTTTCTGTTTGTCTACTGACTCATAAACAAACTGACAGGACTGGTGCACTGGCTGGTGAGCCTTGATAANACACTTAAGCTTAACATTAAGAGCCATAGGCTCTAACTTCTTAAGAGATGAAACCCTTCAGTCCCACATTAGCTCATCTGAAGNCAAAGAAAGAGAAGATGTAAAGGGCCCAAGAAACCAAAAGGACAGGCACAGGAGAAATATAGAAAAAATTACGGCTCACAGGCCCATGGTGCTTTTTAAGCAACACACCCATCTTGTGGCCGTTTCAGATACTGCCACATCAAACTTAATCATCAGTGCACTTTTTCAGAAAGGACAGGGAGCATAAGGCAGGGAGAGCACCAGGAGTACAGGGTCAGAGGCTGGAGCTTCACCAGGCTTCTGGTCACTGACCCCCACACCCCCTGGTAAGCCATGAGACTTCCACTTGCCTCAGATCCATGCCTGCTATGCCCTCTCTGACACTAAACTGTGAAGAGTAAGATGCTTATAAGAAATAACTATACATATTCCAGAAATCACAGCATTGTTACAGTTCTGACACACAATAACACACAAGTATTTGTTTCTAGTCACTTGAGACAAAGTATTCCCAATTCTCACACTAATCAGTAGGTACAATCCAGTAAACAAACCTCAATTTAAAAATAACAATAGGATACCAATGAATGGCAGAGCCAAACTTTTAAAATTCTACACCAAAAAGTTTAAAAGTTTGCAAACTAGTTTTCACACCTCACCAGTCACTCAGCACAAAACCTTTCCCTATCTATAGGAGACTCCAACCCCACAGCTCATTGTGTCTATTTCTTGTGCCGCCTCAGGCTTCCTTCCACAAGTAGAGCATAGGACACAGGGCTCAGGATGCATTTGCCAGTGATTAAATCCATATCATGCAGTTCCACTATGCCAATAACTTAATTCAACCATTCCCTCTGTTTTCCTCAATACGTGTTGGTGTTCAGTACATCAGCAAGACTGAATTATTCCTGTGTATGCTTTACTTCATCTTTTCGCAGAAAAGGTTTATGTTTTGTAGCCTGGTAAAGCTGTAGGCTTCCCTTGCAGAACAAATTTCAAGAAAAATTGGCCTCACCAAGAGTAAGAACAAATGGGGCAACCATCCAAAATATAGCCCAAACAGGCAAAGTTCTCCAGGATTGGNAGGAATTTCATACCCTAAACAACATATACATGGTGTACAAATATTATGAAGGCAGGTTGTTATTCTGATCTCACTAAAAAGGATAGGCAAGGAAAAAGACATTAGCTACCTCTTATATGAACTATGGAAGAAAATAACTATTTATTAACATGTTTTCAACTAATGACACTTAGGGCTGGAACCTCTTTTTAAGACTTGTCCAAATGTTTATAAAGAAGTAAGTGGAAACTCAACAGCATGTTCAACCAGCTAGCCAGCCCGCCAGCCAGCATTTATAAATGAGACACTACACTTAGTGTTAAGGACTCAGCAGTAGGCAAGAACTAGTCTCTCCTCTGCTGTCGACTCGATTTCAATGAGGTCAGATAAAAGTTGTGGTTATAAAGGTGGGGAAAGCTGTTAGATACTGTGATTAGAAAAGACATCTCTGGTATCTGAGGGAAAGATTGGATGAGGCAGTGGTGGAGCCATGCACATAGCCAGCACAAGAGTTAGAAGCAGAAAAATTAGCTGCTGTGAAGAGCAGAGGGGTGAACACACTCAGTGTATGCCTGAGAACACAAGGAAGCCAGAGGAGTCTGAAGCAGAAAGTAAGTAAAAGAAGCAGGAGATAGAATCAGAGAGGCCGCCAAGACCTTGTACATGACTGTGGTATACCCTGTGAGCCTCAGCGGGACTCCTGAGTCCTTTGGGGTAAGATAAGATGCCTTTAAGAATTTTAAGCAAAGGAAAAATGGGATGGGAAAAGACAGAGGGTCACTGTAGGAAGGAAGTGGTGTGAGGTGGTGAAAGTCAGGGTACACTTTAGTGATAGGCTGTGGAGTGTGAAGACAGGGGTTGTGAACAAAAGGAATCAAAAGTGGCAGCAATGTTCCTGTCCTAGGCCTCCAGGATCATCAAGAAAGGACAGGGTATGTAGAAAGAATGTGGGCAGACGAGAGGCCATCTCACATGCTGAACCATGAAGAACACAACTGACTCTGTGTCAGAGCTTGCTTGGCTCTGTGCCCTGTAGAAACCCATTCTCATGAGACCATACAGTGCCTGTTATCTGTTTGAAGAAACAGAGATGAGCGAATCCCAGCAGTAGCCATCACTTCTTGAACCTTTACTAATTTCTAGGCACTATATTAAACAATGTACATACTATCATGGTTAACCCACACATAAAAGCACTTAGCCAGGGCATCTGGCATGTTGTAAACAATCTCGGATAGCCTTACTTTTCTCATGTTAATAGAAATTATTTTATCATCCCTTTAATGACCAGGAGGCCATTCTAAGCCCTTAGCTGACTCCTCAAGGTCCAAAGTCACACCCACATGGCTATGTGTAAGCACTAAGGCCCTGATAACCAGCTGCTGCCCCACAGTGCTTTGGAATATGGATGTGTGGGCTCACACACACCAACTCTGGGCTACTTTCCTACAGGCACCTACATTTATGTTTCATTCATGTATTTGGACATTTTCAAGATCATACTTTACCTCACTTCTCTATGTGTTAACANAGGGTCGTCTTTGTTAAATTGGTTTGACATATGACCCAGGCTAATGCTATTTTACAGATCAGGAAGTGGAGTCTTGAGGGGAGAAAACAGCTATGTATTTAGATCTGAGTCCAGTGCCTGCNCTATAGCCAGGAGTGACATCAAACTCTGCACTGTACCTCATGTGAACCTAAATGCAATCTTTATTTCATCTGTCTATATCCTGAAATTCCTAATTAAAGCCTCTTCAACTACAGTATTTTCTCTTTAAAAATACAAATTTATCAAAACATGAGTACACTTTGTTTATATTTTAACCATAAAAACCCATAAAAGTTGTAAAGCCATGTTAAGTTAAAAGATTATGAGGCTTCTCCACATATTTTTACTTTTTAGAGAATTTCTGATCACTACAATAAATGCCAAAGGGTGAAGTCAGCACAGTGAAAACCAAGAAAGCAAAATTCTGTCCCTAACCAGCTCAGTGTCAGCAGGGCTTCTATCTTGTTGGTCTGTAAACTGGACAGTAATACTCTTCTGACAGCACAGGCCATCAGGGCCAGTGAGCTTCAACTCAAAGACGTGAGATACAGTCATCTCTCAGGATCCACAGGAGCTGGGTCCAAAATCAGAGCATGCTCAGTCCTTTATATCAAGTGTAGAACCTGCATGCATCCTACCATACATAGAGAAATGGCCTCTAGATTACCAATAATGCCTAAACACAATAGAAATGCTGCATATTAATTGGCGCATATTTAGGGAATAATGAAAATGAAAAAATAATCTGTGTTTTTGTATACATGTATTTTCCCCAAATACCTTCAATCCACAATTGGTTGAAACTATGGACAGGAAACCCACAGATACAGAAAGCCAAGTGTATATGAAGGTGTTTTGAAAACAAAAAGGTACAAGCTATACAACACAAAAGCAGAAGTCCTTATTATGGGGTGTGAGTCCTTAATTTGAAAATGGGAAATCCTGCATGCTATCAAAATTGNTACTGTTTTGTTTTTGTTTCATTTGGTTTTGTGAGTTAGTCTTGCTGTGCAGATCAGGTTTTCTGAGAGCTCACTATGTAACCCAGGCAGGCCTCAAACTAAAGATCCTCCCGCCTTAGCCTCCTGAGTGCTGAGACTACAGGTGTGTATCACCAAGCTCAATAAATATAAAAAATTTTTATTACTGACATTATATCTGACTAATGTGACATCACAGTCAAAACACAAGTACACTTAATAATGTACTGTAATTATCTTCAGGCTGTAGATACGGACTATATATGAAATACACATGAAGTTTGGAAATTCATAATAGAAAGCCTATAACTGGTTCCCAAACACTCAGGTGCAAACATTTAAGATAAATGACACTCAATGTGAACTATCAATTATATATTACAAGTATTAACAATTTAATCAGAAAATCTGAGACACCAATGAAAAACAAAGAATGAATTAATACAAACATTATTTTACCTTCGTGTTGCAGGCTAGCTCCATGAGCCTCTTTGCGTTTTCTTCTGAGCGGTACCTTTTAGGGAGCTGAACTCTGAAGAACTTCAAGGCACCCTCGAAGTCCGTCAACAGCAAGTCATCTTTGGAAGTCTTGAAGAAAGAAAAGACAATCACATGTAGGAACAAACTGTCTGTTATGAAGATGCACAAGAACCATTTTACAATCCCAGAAACCTTAAAAGTATTTCTTAGTTTTTGCAGAGTAACTTGCACACATTCCGTCAATGAAAATGGCAGAGCACCACGGCCACTTAGCATGAGATACAAACTATTACAGACACAATGGAACAGGATAGGACACCAAAAGACATGTACCTTTAGTAATCCAAGGGCGACATTAAAAATGACACTTATTCCCTGAAAGAGAAGAGACAAGATGGTTTTAGTGTTCTGTTAGCTGCAGGGCCATCAGGAAAGGCACTTAAAGGAAAGCCACTCCAGCCCTATTCTGACACTCAGAGAATGAAATGCTTTTCCAAAACACTCCATGATTCCAAACCAAACATTGGAGCCATAACATAGTGACTATCAATATGGCAATCCCACATATCCCAGAAATGAACCCACTTAGTGGTTTCTAATCTGTCTTCCTCCTCTGACCAATATGGAAACTGTGGGGTAAAGAACAGGTGAGGGGGGCAGTGATGGCGCACGCCTTTAATCCCAGCACTCGGGAGGCAGAGGCAGGTGAATCTCTCTGAGTTTGAGGCCAGCCTGGGCTACCGAGTGAGTTCCAGGACAGGCTCCAAAAGCTACACAGAGAAACCCTGTCTCGAAAAAAAAACCAAAAACCAAAAANCAAACAAACAAAAAGAACAGGTGAGGGAAGACATTAACAACTGTTTTCCAACTAAGTAGTTAAGGTGTCTGGGCTTTGGTCCCTATAACTAATATTTTTCTTTTTTTGGTATTTTCAGATGGGGTTTCTGTTTTGCCCTGGCTGGTCTCGAACTCAGAGATTCACCTGCCTCGAGGCCTCCTGAGTTCTGGGATTAAAGACATGTGCCACCATACCTGGCTATATTTTTCAAAATATAAAAGTAGAACCGTATACATTATAACATTACAGTCCGAAAATGTAATATTCCATATAAAAATTATACATACACATAGGAGCAGAAAAGGTGAAAAGAATATACACCAAAATTTTATATGTAGTTAAACTGTAGAAACAGTGAGATTAAAGTATATTCAATAGTTTTTAAGAATATACACCAAAATTTTATATGTAGTTAAACTGTAGAAACAGTGAGATTAAAGTATATTCAATAGTTTTTGATCATATTTTCTGAAGTTCTGTCATAAGCACATTCTTTTATAAGTAGTTTTTTTTTTTTCTTTCTTAACATATACACACCTTTCAAATCTCAACCTATGTCATGGCTAAGGACATTTTTCACATTGCCTTGTTTCTTTTTGGTGTGCTCTACTTTCAGTAAATTCCCACCCAGCCTCAAGTCCTCAAGTCATTAGCTGGTATGGTCATGTAACTCAGCCTACCCAATGGAAATGCTGGGTAGGACCTCCAGCAAGGCCTCTCTCTAAAAAGAAGAATGCAGAGTTAGGAGTGGTGTCACACAACTGCTCTCTGTATCCAGGAGACACTAAACAAACAAACATCCCTCAAAAGGAAAGTACAGATATGACAGCTATAGCTAGTTCTAAGGATGAGANCCTGAGAAGACGGGGNACTGCCGACCTCTGTCTTCCTCTCCACAAGAGAGAAACCTCTACTTCATTTACTCAGTGTNACAGAGCCAAACTGAACACTAATTCGTCTGTCTAATGTGTCTCTTCTTAGCAGAGAACCTCTATGACAAGGGTGAGCAGGACACTGGCCTCAGGAAGAGTCACCTCAGCCCAGATTTGGCAATACCAAAACAAAACAGAGGACAAGAGATTTGACAGAGCTTATAGTGGAAGTGCACACATAATCTAAGTACATACCTCACATAAGAGCAGGTCGATGATATGAAAGACCATGTAGAGAGGGAATTTTGCAGTGAAAAGTGTAAGAAACCACTGGGAGGCATACATGTGTGCTTCAAGGCTGATATCCAGGAAGTGGTTGTACAGGTCAGGAATGTATTCCTGAAATAGTAAACTAATTAGTCCTGGGCACATATGCAGTATCCTATATTTCTTAAGAGGCTAATAAATCTTCAAGCAGTAGCCCAAAAAGTCACATACTTGTATTTTTCTAAATATCTCTTAAGTGCTCGGAACACTTAACAGTTATTTTCCACACTACAAACTAGTTGAAATAAAGAGGAATTCCCTAGAACAGTGACAAGTATTTGGAAAGCCAATTTTTATTTCCACATTTTGTTCTGTTTTGGAAAAGTCTGTTCAGACACTTTTGTAGCCTTGGGGAGCATTTCCTCCCTGCATTTGCTATAGAAAAGGGCCTGACTAAGCAATCTGCTCTTAGGTTGTTTCTATGACTGAAAACTCAGCTTAAACACACCAGATTCCCAGCACTGTTAGATCTCTGCATCCTCATCACATAGTGAGAAACAATAGAAATAAAAGCCATTGTTCCCCAATCCATGTCCAACCCAGTCTGAGTTCCCTTACCTGCATGAGGCGCTCCAACTGGTAGAACTTGCAATGTAGATCTTCAAAATTTTGCTTGAAAAGTTCCCTGAGGCCATAGTCAAACATGATCTTGACCAGAACACTGAATGCCTGTTCTTCGGGCATCTGTAACAGATGGGCAATAGAGGACTGGGAGATAAGACAATTACTCCAGTGTCTTTACCTTGTCCCTCCACTGTCAGGAAATGGAGTAGTGCACAGAAACCCAGTTCTCAAATTTTATTTAATAGCATTAATTCACTCAGGCAAGGACTGTTAAATGAGGCCTACTCTGTGCTACCACTGCCTTCCCCATAGCAAGAGTAATGAACTATGAACCAGTAGAAGGAATGGTGAACACCCAGGACAGGAAAGCTTGTGAATCAAGAACAGGTCCCCCTCAGAGGACAGGATTAGAGGTAGGTACAAACAGGCTGGCACACACTATGTTTCTGCTTTCTGAAATAATGAGGCCTTTGTTCAATCATTTGTCTACCCTTTGCCACAATGTCATTCTAGCAAATTATTTTTCTTTCCTATCATAGTAAAAAAGTAGTTGTGGGGCTGGAGAGATGGCTCAGTGGTTATGAACACTACTCTTGCAGAGGATCTCAGTTTGCTTCCTACCACCCACATGGTGGCTCACAAACATCTGTAACTCTAGTTCCTGGGAATCCACTGTCCTCATCTAGGCTCTGTGAGCACCTACATGTATATCATGCATAGAAGCTCTCCAGGCACACACAAATACACATAAATTAAAAATAAGTCTTAAAAAGTAGCTTGTCTCAAAAACAAAACGAAAGAATAGCTTATTCTAGAAGAGCCTTCCACATTCTCTGGCCTATGCTATTACTCAACATACAACAGCAGTGGTGGCAGTGGTGCTGAATTACCACAGACCCTCCCCCATTTCTGTCTACAAATGCCACTTAGGACTATGTGCATCTTCCATGGCTTTATGGAACATTCCTTCAGGAATATGGAAGAGAGAGTCTAAGTTTCAAAACAGAAGGATAGCATTGGCAATGTTAAGGCTTCATGTAACTGCAGCAAGCCTCACAAAAGTCAAGATGGCAGGCGAGCTACCACAGAACATGACATTGGAGATGGGCAGAGCATGGGACTCAGTGAGAAAATGGCACAGCCAAAGCAATACAGGACAAAGCATAGCAGATTTTTAGTGGGAAGGACAGGCTATTTGGGACAAAATGCTAGATTTTGTGAGATTTTTGTTGTGAAAGGAACATGTTAGGGAGAAGCGGTTTGATTTGTGTGTGGCATTTCTGAAGCTGGATTGCCCATTTCTCTAGCAAGAAAACAAACCCTTAACACTCAGGAAGCAGCAGGAGATCTAAATAGGATTGGGATTTGAGGAAGCCATTTTCAAGGGGTGGTGATAATTAAATGGGAATAAATGTTCTTTGCGTGAAACTACAATAAATAAACAAATAAACAAACAAACAAACAAATAAATGGATGAACCATAACCACTCAGTGTGTAAGACTGAGTCAGAAAGCCTGTCTAAAATAGCAAATCAAAGTTAAAGAAAAAACAACTGACCTGTTTATTATGTCATAGCATTAGCATATATTCCAAGTTCCCCAAGATGTTCTAATTCACCTGGAACTAACCTTGCTCTTTTCTGTAATTATGCTGTACCTGCTACAGACATCAACAAGCTGAGCTCCCAGTAGAGAACACAGTGCTTTTTCTTTTGACATGTAAGGCCATCTTTACAAAATGGCTTAAAATCCTCCTAAGACTTCCTGCCCTCTCAGAGCAAACATGTTAGCTTTATTTTGGCTTGCATGGTTTCCTGGTGGGCCCTTGTTCTCCTCTCTAACACTGTCTCTTTCTTCCTTCTCTCCCACTGCAGTTCCACTACGCCTCTTTTAATTTGAAATTAAATACATTTGAAATTCTTCAGCTTTTATTTACTATATGATCCCCTTTGACAGCAATGTTCTACTCTATTTTCATGTTTTTAAAATTTTTCTATTACAACATAACAAGGAAAAAGGTTAAATGACACTGAAAAGCACATGAGAGAGGGCCAGCCTTTCTTGTTTTTCAGGGTACACTGCACTTTACCNGTTATCTGCTAAGAGAAGCCTTTAATCTAAACAAGGGTCTCTGTTACAGTCCCACACTGTTCATTGCATTTTACTTGTATGGAACCATTAAAATCCCTGCAAGCATGCTTGTCTGCTTTGTCCTGTGCTCACTTTTAGTTTCGAATTTCCAGCAGCAGTCAGAACTGCTGATACCACCTGGGGAGTATTCTTGCCACACATTTTTAAGTTAAATAATGAGAAAATTATTAGACAAATTAAGAATGTGACACATTTTATGAGACAGTGTGCTTAAATTTAAAAAAAAAAAGTCAATGGCTTGAAACAAACAAAGACAATAGGGTGGTTTTTGTGAGGACAAAAGACAAGCAAATGCAGCATCTTGACTTGTTGCTGAATCATAGAGTAATGGCCATAAAGGAGTCACATATGGGCAAGGGATATAGTTCATAGGTAAGAAACTCACCTAGGATGTTTGTTCTTGGGTTCAATCCCCAGCACAACAGAATAAGCACTAGCTAATGAAGTACACATGCACTGGGATGGGGCACTGAATGTGGACTGTGTGCCAGGCAGGATATCAGTGTGGGATGTGATATTACAGTTATGATGTAGAATGCCCTGGTCCTTACAAGACACAGGCTCAAATGTTTGCTACTTTCTTTTAAAAGATAGTAAGTTATGTTTGTGGAAATGGAAAATGAAGATAAAGAATAAATCAGTAACTGGAAGTCAAATGAAAACTACTAAATATTTCTATGTATTTAAAAAAATAAAAAAAGTTGGTCTTTATTAAATGAAGGCATGAATAAAATGATACTGAAGAAAGCCTTGCTCTCTTCCTAGCATATGAACTTCCAAACAGACAGTGGCTATTTTATAGACAACAAAATGTCCCTAAGGGTCAACCAATACTGAAGTCTGTCTAATCTTCTGAAAAATAAAAAGGAAATCTAACCTGCCATACGCAAGCCCAGGGAGGCTCGTGCAGCTGTGACACAGACACAACTACTTACGTGGAGAAGCAGCACAGCTGCAAGGAAGGACTGGCCCTGGCAGTAACCAATTTCTTCATCATACACAGAGTATGCCTGCAAAGGGACAAAAACCAAAGTGGTTAAAGGGATGATTCATTCACTGGATGGTGGTGGCACATGCCTTTAATCCCAGCACTAAGGAGGCAGAAGCAGGTTGACCTCTGAGTTTGAGGCCAGCCTGGTCTACAGAGCAAGTTCCATGACAGCCAGGACTACACAGAGAAACCCTGTCTTGAAAAAAACAAAAAAGGAATGACTCATTCATGGGCATGCCTGCTCTCTGGGACCTTGAAGACAGAAAGCAAGAGGATGCTACCCAAGCCCCACTGGACCATTTTCAAGGCCAAAGAATGATGCTAATACATCTCTCTAATCCTAATGTCATCCTTATAGTAAAAGGAGCTGTCACCATACTACCTCCAGTGGCCAAGGAGAAAGTTCATCAAAAATGAGTTGAGGGTTAAATCAGATTTCTAACAGCTCCTGTTCTAACAGCTCATGCTATCCCCCTGGGATGTTCTTCTCTGCCTGAAAAATGTATTCTTCCTCTAAACCCCCAAAATGTCCCAATTCAACCAGAATTAATCACCCTCTTCTCTGTAACTCCGTGGTACTTGCTAAACATGCATGGCTATTATAGCATTTACTAGGCCACATTTTTAGTGTCCATCTTCTCTAGGACTCAAGAATTTCCCGAGGGATGAAATGATGTGCTATTCAACTAGGTACTGATTAGTTAATGTTATTCAATCATCTATCTGTATAAAAGGCTTTTTGATAAGAGTTATGGCTCTAAAATCTTTTGTGGATTCTTTTGGATTCTTATTTTTAATTTCCTTGGCAATAGACAATTACTCTCATTGCCTATGAACATTATCTTGAATAGAACACTGATATCTACAATTCTCCATAGTCTGTTCTCTGTTGCTCTTGAGCTGTTTTTTTTGTGATTAGCATTAGTAGTTCTCATGTAAACTATGGTAGAAAGGGGGAATGCCCATAAAGCAGTGGTTTTCAACCTATAGGTCATGACTTTTTGGGATTGCATATAGGATATTTACATTATGATTCATGAGAGTAGCAAAATTACAGTATGAAGTAGCAATGAGAATAAATTTTACAGTTGGGGATCACCATAACATGAGGAACTGTATTAAAGGGTTGCAGCATTAGGAAGGTTGAGAACCACTGCCATAAAGTAATGATGCTATTCTCTGTATGACAAATTTATTTCTGTTGAATGCTGTTGGCTGCTAAGAGACACTGGATTATAAAAGCTGCTAGATTAAACAAACCTGTATATTTTAAAAATANCTTGGCTTCAAAATTAAAGTCAAAAGGTATGTTGCTTTGTGGGAGCAGTTATGCTCTTATGTCCACAGGAAATGAGAAGCTGTGGATTCATTTCGGGTTAAAGAAAATCAGGTTTGATCAGGAAAGACCCCCTGAAATCCTGGCTACAGACATAAAAAATAAACCTAGAAAAACTACAAGACAAGTAACGTATAGTTTACCTGCTCAACCATAAAAACAAAAAATCATCTTTAACTGACTTGTGCACGCCACATATTCCATACCTGTAATGGGTGCTACCTTTAAAATTTTATATATTTTTCAGAACAAGGGGACCAAACACCAATGAAAATGGATGACCCAGGTAATCCAGCAGTTCAAAATACCTCTATTACAGTCTCCTCAAAATTCTGCATCTAAAACAGCTACAAGGCTGCTGGCTGAGATGGTCCAACCTCATGGACTATTCCAGCCGAGATTTCATTATTATCCCAGTTTTCTCAAGGTTCCCCCAAAGATACCAGCACTAGACAATAGGAAGTAGTCTAGAAAATGATGCCCACATTCCCAAAATATTGTTTATAGATGTTTGTTATCATTTAAGGGGATTGGTTACAAGTTGTTATTGGTAATGGTCAGAAAAAAAAGCTGAACAAAGGAGATTAGATTCAGGGATCTTGTTCTAAAAAAAAAAGGGGGGGATTATAGAAATGATAGGATAAAAGGATAGATTATTTTATCTACTTCAATCCAAAAAGCAACTACTAATGTTAAATATTTTACATTGGTATGGATTTTTGTATACTGATACAAATTTGAGGTTATTTTTGTTATTCTATATATGTTTTTACTCATTTAAGAAATTTTTGTATATTAATACAAATTTAAGGTTATTTTTGTTAGAACATATTGTACATACTTTTTTTGTACTCTTGTATAAGGTATTGTACCTATGCAGCTCATTTAGCAATGTAATGTAAATTTCTAGTCCTTGAAAGTTATTATTACAAACTATTTAGGATAATAAAGAAATGCAGGTTAGTAATCACCTAATATAATCGAACTTGTAGTCACGTTATGTATGTTTTCAACGTCATACATAGATATATTTACATAGATAGATAGATAAATGGTCTTCAAACACTTCAAAGACCTATAGAATATGGCATTTAATATGTTCAACATCATAAAGCTTTTCATGACAGTGAGACATGTCTGCTCCCGACAGCATCCATTTGCTTCATAAGAAGATGATGAACATTGAAGAACCTCCGTATGGAGCTTACTTTCTTTATGGCAAAAGCTAGACATGTGGGCAAAGAAACTGCCCTTGCCCCAATTGCTGACAGTGTACTGCCCAAACTGGACAAGCAGGACACGGACACACACACACACACACACACACACACACACACACACACACAAAATAAGTGACTGCCAAACTTTGCCAAGACAAGTAGGACAGTCCTTCAAAATTCCCTGCTTCTCAGACATGTCTGTTAGATATGCTAGACCTGTAGGCCAAAGTTGGATGCTCCAACGTTACAGAAGAACCTAGAGTGATTGTCCAGGCAGCCAGATGTCCCTGTCGTTAGATAACATTTCATCCTTTTGGGGTCTTGAATGGAGTTAAAGACTTAAAAGTTTTCCTTAGCTATGATAAAAAGGTAAATTAGATATAAAACTTTAGACTCACAAAGATAAGATAGATAATAGAATATTTTCTCTGATTTTGCCAAATACAAATGGACTGGATATTGTAACTGTAATTCTTACTTGATAACTGTTTTGTTGTATATAATTTTGCTATGTTAGAGTTAAAACCTTCCTTTTTTATTTAGACAAAAAGGGAAATGCTGTGGAATAATCCTTCTGTGCACTGTGTAAATTATGCTGTGATTGGTTTAATAAAGAAGCTGACTGGACAAATAGTTGGACAGGATAAGGCTAGGCGGGAAAACCAGACTAAGAACACTGGGNAAGCAGAAGGGCAGAGTCAGGAGTTGTCAATGAGACACAGGAAGAAACAGGAGGTGTAATATGAAAGAGAGGTAATGCTAGGTGGCAGAATNTAGATTAAATAAAATGGGTTAATTTAAGCTGTAAGAGTTAGCTAGTAACAAGCCTGAGCTAATGACTGAGTATTTATAATTAATATTGAATCTCTGTGTTGGTTATTTGGGAACTGGAAGGCAGTTAAGAAAAGTCTGCCTACAGTTGAAACTTCATTTTCCCACTTCTGTGTACTAAGATTCCTGTGTCTTAAGGAAGTACTTTAGAATTAGGTGTTTTAGAATTTGTCTTTCAGGCAGATGAGAAACTAGTGTTTATTAGATGACAGGTTAATATATATATGAAGACTTTATCATTAGCTTTTAGAGACACCATAGCTTTACAAACAGATAGAATCCCATCTTCATAAACTCAGGTAGAAGTCACTGTAATTTTAGTAGGTTTTCTGGCTCCTCACAGCTTGTCTGATGAAAGGGCTACAAGAAACATGTATACTTTTTTCAAAGACAAGATGAAAACAAGGGCTTTAGAAAGAACCTATTTAAATACCAGGAGGCACATCTCTTTCCACACCTTAAGTTAATAAAAATTAATGTTAGGGCCAATATTGCTAAGAGGGTGTTGAGAGCTATCACTGCTGATAGCCAACTTCTCTGGGAAGCATTTGGTATCATCAGCACTTTATCAGTTAGAGTCAGAGGCCTGTGTTTGTCAGTTTTGCTGGATCTTGCGCACATTATTTATACACACTACTAATATGATGTTGACTTACTGTCCTCACTCAGCTGAGACATGGCTGTAGCTTGTTCCTTTGTCTTTCTGATCTTTCAGCATTTACCCCAATATCTGGTTCTGGTTTTTTTTTTATAATAAGACCTTTCAAGACTCGTGTTACATCTGGCGTCCAACTTGTGGGGCACAAATTCATGAAAAAGCTACTTGCCTGTGGCCTTACAGTCCCCAGCTCAGGCCTGAGCTGCATGTGGCTGGAGTCTCTACCCGATGTGGGCCAGAGTCCCTAAGCCGCTGGCTAAGTTTTTGTTGTAGCCTCTCTGCAGCAAACTCCAGAGGTTTTTTGGGGGCTCCCAAAACCACAGGAGTTAGCCACTTCTGCACACTTCCCCCCATGTAGATGGCTAGGTCTTTCACTTTTCTCTCTTGGTGGGTATTGGCTTTCTCTGAGCTCCCTCCTTAGGCTCCTGCCACATCATCATCTGAATCGTCATTGTCAGCAGATTGGTGAATCAATTGGGATTTCTTAAAGGGAAGAATTAGTTAAAAGAAAGTTTTTTTCCACATTAAAAAATGGGAAACATTTTTATAATGGAGAGTGTTTGGTCTCTGTTTGATAATACACTAGACAGTCTAAAAATGGAACAATTAAATAAGAGGATAATTAATGTTAATGGGATGTATGTAATGTCAATTACAAATATTATTTGTTTGATCACTTGTTTTATCATTAGAAGAGTTGGTTAATATGAATGCCAAAATAAAAGTTTTAGAAAAACTTGTTAAACAGATCATAAAGATATTCAGACCCAGACAGAGGAATTTAAAGGTGAACCAATCTCAATATTGCATTATAAGGTTACAGAGAAAGAGCCTAAGGCTTTCAAACAGCCAACCTTAATCTATCCAGTAACCTTCCAGGAACTACGCAGTGATAGATATCCTCAAGCCTATGTAAGGGCTGACTGGACTCCTGTGCAAATGTTAGATTTGAGGAGATTAAAAGAAGCAATAGTCTTATATGGTATTCACTCATCTTTTGTGAAGCAGATGTTAAACTCATGGTCAACTAGTAATAAGAATTATCCCTCAAGACTGGAGAGATTTGGTCACAGCAGTCTTAGATACTGGTCCCCAATTACAATGGAGGACCTGGTGGAAGGATGAGGCTAAGATTGTTGAACAATGAAGTAGAGCTAGAGGTATGGAAATTTCCCAAGAACAACTTNTTGGAGAAGGTGATTATGCTGATATACAAAGACAATCTTTATATGATGACCACACCCTAGCTTTACGCTGCATGGCAGCCTTGAATGCTTGGGACAGAATTGAAGTACAGAAAGAAAACTGAGTCATTTACTAAAGTTATACAGGGTCCAAANGAAACCTTTACTGATTTCTTGCAAAGATTGACAAATACTGGCAAAAGTTAGCCACTAGACAAGAAAGTGCCCTTACATCAACTGCTGACAGTATGCTGTCCAAATGGACAAGCAGCACACAAAAGAAAGGACTGCTGAACTTTGCCAAGACAAAGTAGGACAGCTCTTCAGAAAATCCTGCTTCACAGAAAAGTCTGTCACGTATGCTAGGCCTACAGGCTGAAGATTGATGCCCAAATGTTGCAGAGGAACCTCGGGTGACTGTCCAGGCAGCCAGCTGTTTCTGTCATTTCTCACATTTTTTGGAAGTCGCTTGTCTGCACTTTCTGCTTACTCAGTTAATATTATTTCTTTCTCAGGTCTCTGAGGGAGTTGAAGACTAGATAGTTATAGTTTTCCTTGTTAACAAATTCAGAAAAGAAACTCACTAAAGAGGTGTAAAGTGTATAAGTTTGAAAGACATCAAAAATTTGTGTAGTGTTGTGTTGGTAATACAAATTAGGATAGAAAGTGAATTAAGTACAACACTTTGGATTCACCAAAATAGGATAAATAATGGAGTATTTTCTCTGAATTTGTCAAATGTTTATGGACTAGACAATGTTAATGTAATTCTTGACTGTATATATTGTATATACTTATTGTATATAGTTTTTCTTATATTAGTTATAACGTTTTATTATTTTAGACAAAAAGGGGGGAAATGTGGTGATATATTGTGTACCCTAATAAAATTTACCTGAAGATCAGAGGACAGAACAAGCCACTAGATTAAAACAGAGAGGCCAGGCAGTGGTGGCACACACCTTTAATTCTAGCACTTGGGAGGCAGAGATCCTTCTGGAACTCTGTGAGCCAGAACTGGAAACAGAGCCAGGCAGTGGTGGCACACACCTTTAATCCCAGGACTGGGAAACACACACACCTTTAACCCTAGGAAGTGTTGGCTGGGTGGAGAAAGGTATATCCTTATATACATGAGGAAACAGGAACTAAAGGCTTTTCGTCAGAAGCGTCCCTTTCAGCTAGAGGCTTTTTTGGCGAGACCCTNTCAGGTGAGGACTCAGAAGATTTCAGTCAGAAGATTCATGGAGTTGGTGAGGTGAGACATGGCAATGGCTTGTTCCTTTGTCTCTCTGATCTTTCAGCATTCACCCCAATATCTGGTTCTGGGTTTTTTATTATAAGACCTTTTAAGATTCATGTTACACTCAGCCTTCTCAGGCAAAGAGCTCAGCACAGCTTAAGCAACTTTATGTAACAGGAGGAAATATATGCATGGACTCTCCACAGGTAGAGAACAGAGGGGAACATACGATTCAGGCTAATAAGGGACCAAATGATTGTGCACAGGTATTGAAAGTACATGAGGTACTTGGGAAACAGTGGGAGTATAAGGTTCAAGGCTCTACAATGAAGAAAAGGGGCAAGTCATTTCATTAGTTCATTGACACTTAAGAACATCTGTAATATGCTCAGCAGTGTGCTAAGTGCTACTGTCCTTAAGAGCTTCAGTGAGGGAATTCCCACAGATCAATCAAGCCATGTAAAGCCACAAGTTCATCTGGTGAAGAAGGAGCAAGTCATGAACCAGGATATTGTAGACGAAAGTTTGTCCGGTTCTGGTCTCTGTCCCGCCCGGCTCTGACGACACTTAGACCCAAATAAACACACAGAGGCTTATATCATTTTTTAAACTATGGCCCTGGCAGGCTTCTCGCTAGCTAGCTCTTACATCTTAAATTAACCCATTTTATAAATCTATGTCGCCACGTATTCCACATGGCTTTACCTGTGTGCCATTACATGATGTTTTCTAGATGGCGGAATGGCGTCTGCCCCGCTCTACTTTCTGCTGCTCTCCCCCAAGTTTGAATGTCCCGCCTATCTTTATTCTGCCTCACCATTGGCCAAACAGCTTTATTTATCAACCAATCAGAGCAACATATTTTTAGAAAGACATTCCCATCATTTACAAATCATTGCCAATGCTAAGGAATCCAGAAGTAGAAAATGAATTCAGGGGTTTTTATTTCATTCTACTGTGTTATGACTGTAATGCTCAAAATTTCTCTGGAAACTGTACAAATGAGCTAATTTTGAAGCACAATTTGGAGTATACATGAAAGCAGGTTAGCCCCCAGAGGCTGGGCAACTAATTCAAGGCAGTTTTTATAAAACTGTCAGCAACATAAGAGGGCAAATAATGGGAGAGGAAACACAGAGGGAAGTGCAACTCTAAGGGCCATCAACCACATCAAACAACCTGGGAATGTGACATGGTGAGAAAGGAAGACTGACTTCCATCAGAAGAGATACAGCAGCTAAGAGGAGGGTCCTGATGCATCCTGACACTGCCAGCTGAATGATGGCATTCAGCGAAGTCTAGATATAGAACTGCCACTGGATGGCTGAGATGGATAATAGTCTAACTTTGGATCAAGATTTCTGATTTTTATTTTTGCTGGTAGCCAATAGACATGTCAGAGGAACAGCAGATGGCAATTGAGGATCAAGATGTCAGCCCACCAGAAGAAAAACTCTCTGATGGGTACATCTCATTTAAGCAAAGCTTGTGAGACTCCAGAATATCTTTTGCTTCTGCTGTACCTTTACAAGCTTTTCTCTGGTATCTGATATGATGTATATGATTGTGGGGAAATTCCCCACTGCCTGTAAAAGTACGTGTTTATCTCATGGAATCATCCCAACCTTCTGGGCATTTGTATCTGTGGGCTGTCAGGAAGATGCTGTATAATTTTGACACAGTCAGGGCCTATTGAGTTCCACTTTGAAGTTGCTTCTAATCTCAGCTCAAATTAATGATAAACTAGGAACGAGAATGGCTCAAATTCCTTTAATTTTATGGCCAAGCACCTCAAGCTGACATAAACCTTCCAAAGAGCTTTAGGTTAGACCAGATGCCCTGCTTATGGTTCGCACTCCCTATCTGGTTCACAAGGACACAGCTGTGCTGTCTGGCTAGGTTGTAAATACAAAGACAGCTTAATTATTGCTAGCTGGCAAATGATTAATTCCTTGCACCCATTCCTGACCTCAATGTGTAAAAATAAATTCTGACTAGTTAAGGCTACAGAAGATAATTTGACTCTGTAGCCCCAANTGAGGGCTGCAGGTGTTCTTCGATAATGAGAGAAATGGAATGTGCCTTTTTATAACTTTTGCATTGCCTGAGAGATGCTGTTAAGAGTATTTAAGCTATGGAGGGAAAGGGAACAACGGAGCAATGAAGTAGTACAACATGAGAGAGAGCAGCATGATGAGAACAACATGAAGAGAATAAAGAAAAGAAACCATCAAGAGAATGTGTGAGTGCTTTCCTAAAACCCCTCAGATAGAAAAGTCCTATCCTCGCTGACACCGTGGATTCCAAGGCAGCTCAGGGCTGGTTTCCCTACAGGCAGCAATATATTCTGAAGTATTAAAGGACAGATGAAGCAACATAGAAAGAGGCTGACATGAAGGGAATACACAGAAATTCACCATGATAATCAATTTCTGTGTGTTTTAAAGTGAACTCAAAATACCAACTTTGTTCCATGATTCTGACAGAGACTAACTGGCAACTGGGAATTAACAAGCTAACACAGATGTGGGCATGTCTGTCCAGTAATTGTGAGCTGCTGCTCTGAGAGTGAGGGGAACTTCAAGGGGACCATGTAGAGCTGGAGGATTCCATCTGAGTACCAGGGGAAGGGCTCTGTGGGAGGGCAGGCAGAAAGAGAAAAGACAAAGTTACTGGTGAGGCTAAGAGGTGGGAGGATAGTCAGGAGGGGAGAGTCAAAGGCAGAGAGCTACAGAGAAATCAAGACATGGGAACTGGATACAGAAGTATGAGGCAGAGGCATTGGACACAGGCATAATTTCTGGGAACTCTGCAACATGGTGGGGAATGGCTGGAGGAACTGTATGGAAGATACAACTGAGATACAAGATACAAGCAGCTAGAGGACCTAAGAAGATTACAACAGAATTACAGCTTTGAGCATTACAGAGAAATTAAAGAACAACTTCTTTAAAGTCTGACTGTCCTCAACAGTTCAAATCATCTAGTGTGCCANTGGAAAGTCTTTTATTGTTAGACTGTCCTAAAGCCAGCTGATAGTTTTTTCTTTTCAATCTTAAGTGGAGGTTCTTCAAGAACATGTCTTGTGCCTTGCCTGAACACACTACAAAAAACTACTTAATTCTGAGAAGGAAAAGATGAAGGATGGGCTAAGTCAGGACAAGCCTGAAGAGGTCTGGTCCCAACCTTTGAGCACTGTAGCTCTGACGTGCATTACTTACACTCAGTATCTGTAAGATGAGAACAAAGGTATTTTAAAATGATTACAACCAGCCAGGCAGGGTGGCGCATGCCTATAATTCCAGCTACTCGGGAGGCAGAGGCAGGCAGACCTCAGTGAGTTCCAAGGCCAGCCTGGTCTACAGAGCGAGTTCCAGGACAGCCAGGGCTACACAGAGAAACCCTGCCTTGAAAAAAACAAAACAAAACAAAACAAAAAAGATTACAACTGAATAGGCTGCTCTTTTTCTGGTGTTCAGATATAGATCTCAGAAATGACCTCTTATTTATTAAGCAACACTGCTACAAATCCACTTGAATGAGCACTGGAACTTCCTACTGTTGGGCCACATCCACAGAGCCAACTTCAGCACTTAGAATGTGTATAAGCATTCCATGGCTCCCAGGAGCTTTATAAAACATATTTGAAAAGTCTAAATATGCATTATGAAGGATCAGGATAACACCGTTTTTCCTCTGTTTGTTGTGGAACACTGAGAACTTTGTCTTGATAAGTGTCACATTTAGCTACACTGACTTCAGTTATTCTTTTTCTCTTTCTGGCTTTCAAACAGTTTTTATCAGATTTGTCCTTGGACAATTTCATGCATGTATATAATGCATGCTAATTACTTTCTTCCCAACCCCTTACCTTCCTCCCATACCTGTCAATACTCTCCTCCTGACAAATCCCTTTCCCACATTTATTTCTCTTTGGTTTGCTACCCACTGGCTTGAACTAGGATTCTGTATGACCATGGGGTTTGCAACTCTCCATTGGACCTGGTGGGCTCACCAGTGAGGCTTACAGTGGATACACAACTGAAGAGGACTCGAGCTCTCCCAGAATCTTTCATTAGCTAACAGTTCAGTAGGAAAAGGTAGGGTCCCACAAGTCCTTGCCTTATCCAGGACTGGCTGTTGACAGGGATAGTTCTGTGCAGGCCAGTGGTTATGAGTTCATAATGCGATGGCTATACTGTACCAAGAATATGGTATTTTCTGTCCTTTACCTTCTTTCTGGCCTCTCTTATGTCCTGTTTTCTAACTGGCTGAGAGTGACTTCTAGCAAAACAGCATGACCTACATGAATGTAGGTGCTTGCAGAGCCAGAGGCACTGGACTCCCTGTAGCTAGAGTTCATGAAGTTGTGAGCTGCTAGGTGTAGGTTCTTGGAACTGAACTCAGTTCCTCTGTAAGAGCAGTGTGTGCTGTTAAACAGTCATCTCTCCAGCCTCATTATTTCCTGATTTTTAATGACTCTAAAACTGTGTTATCTATGGCTTTCAGACGCTTATTTTTGCTGTCTTTATCCGTCTTTTCCAACTCTTTTAATTAAAAGATTCTCTATTTATTTTACATACCAACCACAGAACCTCCTCTCCTCCCGCCCCCCAGCCTTTCTCCTCAACCCA